>VXBW01001556.1:212083-242147 GCA_013400375.1 Thinocorus orbignyianus
ACAACCAAACCACAAACAAAAACCCAATAACCCAACAACAAACAAACTTCATTTCTAAAACTAAAGTATATTTCTGGAAGCAGAGAAGCCTTGTTTTTTGACCCAAAGCATATTGTACGACTGCCATTTAATGGAGTGGCTCTAAGAGAGAAGATGGGCAAGAGCCCAGGCCAAACCTCTGCCCCAGAGAGTGCTTAATGAGAACTAGCTGATTGAGAACAAAGACGTTGAAGCTGGGGCATCTCCTCAAAACAAACCAAAACAAACACTGGACATTTAACACAAAAAAATTAAAACAATAATGCTAGGAGATAGTATTGTTAAGCAGCCAAATTAAACCTGTATGACCCAGTCCTCTTATATTCTCCTTTTAAATAATTATTTCTCCAGCACAGTGACTTTCTGTTCCTGCGACAAATAACCTTGCATGAAGCTCACAGGGCAACTTTTATCCTATTTTTTTCCCCCTCAAAAAAAAAAAAAAGAAAAAGGCACTGGAAAGCAGTTGATACCCATTATGATCTCAGTTTCTCCGCTTTATAAAATATGTAAATGCCTACTAAATTTACATTTTGGAACATGTGTGCATTTTACAGTCAGCAAACAGAAGTTTTTCATGGACAAAATGACACCTGTGCCATTTATGAAGGAAAACATCTTATAGGGCCGAAGGGAAAGAAGGGGAAAGCTTCAATTCTGTGTTATTTCTACTTCATCAGAAAGCATTAAGAATTAAAGCAGAGGTTCACGGTGCCACAGACAGAACAAAGGACTCCAAAGATGATTATTCTAAAGGTCACATTATCTTAATAAAGTGCCACTTTCTGACAGCATGACACTGATATAGAAGTAATACGCTCCCTTCACCAGAAAAGCACTCTCGGAGCTCCATGCCCTCTGCACTCTAAACAAAGAAATTAGTGGTTTTCTTCAAAGGTCACCCAGCGAGGGTGTTATTTAACACGAGGCATTCGCCAATGGCAGCAGGCATCTGAGAAACATCCCATCTCAACCCTGAAGCGAGTCTTAAAACTGCCACCAAAACCGAAATGACCTCTGCCCAGCCCACACATTTTTCTGCCCATGGGATAAATTCTCTCTCTCTTGCAGGCGGCGGGTTACAGCATTTTGGTAAGAGATTCCCAACCTGAAATTCTTTTGGGAATAGAGGTTTTGCTGATGAAATGAAGCTCTCCTTTTAGCATGCACAAAGAGTAACAGCATCGGCTTTCCCGGTGCTTACTTATGTTACAGAATCAGAATCATCTAAGTTGGGAGAGACCCTTGGGATCACCGAGTCCAACCATCTACCCTACTCTACAAAGTTCTCCCCTACACCATATCCCCCAACACCACATCTAAACCACTCTTAAACACATCCTGGGACGGTGACTCAACCACCTCCCTGGGCAGCCTATTCCAGTGTCCGACCACTCTTTCTGTGAAAAATTCTTTCCTATTGTTCAGCCTAAACCTACCCTGTTGGAGCTTGAAGCCATTCCCTCTTGTTCTATCACTAAGTACCTGCGAGAAGAGACCAGCACCATATGTGCATTAAAAAAAAAAAAGGGTAAAAACGAAACATCAGCTTCATCCGTACTCGGCTCCGAACATGAAATCCTGTACATCAACCTAAAGACAGGCTTCTCATGCACCACACACAAAATGCTGGTTCATGGCAACTGTTCCAGAACTACAGACCATGACAGACTATTGCTTAACATGCTGCTGAGCTGATGTGACTCAGATAATGACACACGGGAAACGTAACGTTGTCCAGAATACACTATTTTTCCTACAAGGGTCCCTTTTATAAGCTTCACGGCAAAGTAGCTGGTGTGGTGTGCCAGCAAGAAGCGGACCTATATTTAAAGGTTATTAAAAGGGCAAGAATCAAGAAAACAACAAAGATCAGCTCTGTGAAGCTTAATATGAAAAAATAATGAAAAAAATATATAAAAAACTATGCTGACATTTCTATATAAGATGTGAAACTCTAACATGGAGATAAAAAGATGAATAGAAACGCATTCAAAGATACGTTTTTCATCAATAAGATGTGTCTCCAGCAGCCATTCGCTATTCTGACCTTATCAAGTTTTTCAGCTTCTCTGGATCTGTTTAACACCAAACGAAGCAGCCAACTGGAGAGCTGTGAAAGCAGAGCATCTCAAGGGAACTCGACTACTAATTTGCCAGGAAACCTTATTTTCATGAAAACGGTTTATTAAAATGACACTCCATTGAACATCTCCTCTCTCTGAGTTTACTGGGATATTTCTATCTGCATTTTAATGAAGATCTTTGGGAAAAATAATCTCCAGCAGTTAGTTATTCAGAAATATTATTTCAGGGAAATGGTATTAACCACATCTGTATACAAAAAAACTAACACTGCCCTAAGGTTGTGCTTGTATAACACAAACCATCATTTTCTTGCTGTTCAGTCTTAGATCAAATTTTTACTGGGCTGCATTAATCCTCCCAGGGGTAAACCATAAAAACTGGTGGAGGGGGAGGACACACATAAACCCAACAGGGCAAGATTCACATGCCAGATCTATTTAAGAGAGAACTAGGCTGCGCCAGATGTTGTATGGAAGAGCACTAGGACTTATAGAGGGATTGATATCCCTACTTCTGTCCACTTCTCTCTCCATCTAAGCACAAACCCATAAAGTTAAGTGATTTCTGAGGAGTCTCAGTTCCCAAGATGCTTCAAATCCAAAGTCACCTCTTAAAATAACGACACACAATGTATTAATATTGCAACATCCAGCCTTCATCTCACTCCATGGTTATCCCACCCCTGGAGGGGTTCAAGGCCAGGCTGGATGGGGCTTTGACCAACCCGGCCTGGTGGGGGGTGTCCCTGCCCATGGCAGGGGTGTTGGAACTGGATGATCTTGAAGGTGCCTTCCAACCCAAACCATTCTATGACTCCTTCATGTTCACTCCTCTTCCACCTCCCTGTTAAAATTCACTTAACTTTGTGCTAAGCATCATGAGCATTTGTGGGGGGAAAAACCAAGAAATAAGGATTTCCACAGGAGGGATGAAGCTCCTGCCTCAAGGGCTGCATAAATATTTTGCATCAAGTTGTCACTGGATTAAATTGCGGACTGAAGTACTTAAATGCTACTTGACGTCTCAGCAAACCCCTAACTCTACACCTTTCTCAAGGTAGACAACTTTGAGCACCTAAAAATAAAACACTTTTTAATGGATTCTGACTACTTATAAGCATCAGCTTTTTTATTATTATTTCCAAAAAATTAATAATTCTTACCTATCATTAAAATGAGGACAAATTGATTAGCAGTTGTAAAGCACATGAATTTGAGATAATCAAATCAATCAGCGTAGGCAAATCCAAAAGTTATGTAGACCTCACAGATGAGATACTGATAATATAAATGTATTCCCCTATAATAAGTAGTACTAATATTGTTTTTCACCAAATCAAGAGGGTATTATTTTTTTTCCGAAAAAACTTTTACACCTTATTACTGCAATCACTTTTTTAATTTCATGCTTCCCTAACTTTATTACTGGTAATTTTACTCACTTAATTCTGGCTATTTTCTACCATTTACTGGGGAAACAGACAGAACTTCATCACTTTCTGATAAATAAAAGTTAAATAGCTTTGTGGAAAAGGACATCTGTCTCTACAGTATGTTTTTTTCCCCCCACCACTGGAAGCCCACTGACACCTTCGTTATCTATTTAACTAATTCCCATTAAAAATCCAGTAGCCTCAGAGCAGAAGGAAAGCAGCAGAGAGTGATCCAAGGTACAAGGGACAGTCCTAGCCATAGCAAGGAGAGTTTGGATCACATCTGGTACCCTCTTGAGTTTGCATATTCTCTTGCTTAAGCCTTTTGTCACTGCTGACTGTAATCCAAGCAACAATTAGCTTAATATGAGCCACAGCTGATCAACGTCTTGCACTTCATTATCTTTATTATATAAAAAATTATTCTTGCCCTCCAATAACAGTGAGAAACTTAGAATTATTCAAATACTGACGCAATTTTGCAGTCAACTAGTCATTTCTTTCATATGTGCCCAGTAAATGTGAATCCTGTTGCGTTTGGGTTTAAGTTCTGTGCTTTTCTTTCCCAACCGGGACAAAAGCTCTAAGGTGTATATTCAAATCTACAACTCTATTCTTAAAGGTACTGCATTAGGGAAGAATGATGTATCACACTACTACTTTTTCAGACAGACAGGTTCCAAGTAAACAACAAATGTTGGAGCCAGGCTTTAGAACAAACAACAACAACAACAAAAAGAAATCCACATCAGCCAAATATATCACGCTCCTAAGTTAAAGTCAAAGACAAATGTTTTTATATAAAAACTCTCAATACCCTCTCCCATAATATTTGCAAAGTGAGGGTACAGAATAGTTGTAAATCAGTACAAATTCAATAGCCTAACAGAGACAGCTTTCTCGGCGGGCTATACAATGAAAGCCTAATGTCTATAACTGAAAAGATATTTATATTCATAACCTAAAAGAACTGGAGAATGAGTCTTTAGTATATTGTAGCTTTCAGTCATCTTGGCTTTAACTCCTGAACCAGCGCTGGATTATTAGAAGAAAACAGCTGTATTTCCCTCTTTCATTCCATATTAGCATGACAGCGGAAATAACACGCTAAGGAAGTTGAGATATGTTACCACATCGTGATTGTGGTTTCTATGTTAATCTTTTCAATATTTGCAACTCTATTCCATAACAACTTCCAGGCTGATCCAGTAAAAGCGTTTCTCTACAACAGCCAAACTCACTGTTCAGCGCTATCTTCCATCGATTCCTAGTTCTAATTATGAACGACGCTCCCCACAAGCAAGACAGATAAGAAGGATTTCAAATTAAACGGGTGTAATGAGACATCTTTCCAGTTTCATTTGTTCTTCTTAGAGAAGGAAATGAAAGTTAAACGCCGTAACCACAGCTCTCTGAGGTTCACGGGCCAGGTTATACCCGCTGTATTTGTTGTATCCTTCAGAAATAGACACATAAAAAAAGGAGAAAAAAAAAGTCAACTATTAAGAAAATTTAAGGAGAGTATTTTACAATTTATTTCCTTGAAACAGACATTTCCCTAGAAGCCAGATGACTTTGTGAAGCTTTTGCTGTGGCTTAAAATGTACCTTGGTGATAGCACCCTGCCTCAGTAATGCCATCCACTGGAGTCGATTATTTAGATTGAGCATCACTTTGAGTTCTTACATTATTTGAAAAGAAGCTCAGCCATGTGAGCATGAATCTCTTTGGAGTCACACAGCTGAATTTTTCAAAACCCTTTAAAAGAAACGTTTCAGAGTGAAAAAGTAAAAGCAGTTGTGTTCAGCTTGTCTTCACACGGGTGCATTGAGCTTTTCAGCTCTTTCCCTCCCGCCCCGTTCTTATTAAAATCTCATTCTGCTTTCAGTAACGCACAAAGACTTGATGGACTAAACCTCCGAGGTCCCAACCTACACGAGTGATTTAAGAAACTGCATCTCCCAGCAAACCACCACCACAGCCCTCACTTGGTTCCCCCACCTTCCATCTCTGCATCCCATGGGGGCAACTCCACCATCTGACACTATTTTACGATTCAACCGCCCAAATTAAAAAAAGTCAGGTTTTAAACATCCTCAACTCCCTCCCCCTCCTGCCTTGTTTTCATATCACGTAAAGAGGCGCATCCTCTCAGAAATGAAGCCACCGAGTCAGAGCTCGCCAATTTGATGATAATATTTTTAATTTGCTGGAAATGAAAGAAACGGATGCGCAGACGGCATTACCTAAACCTACTCACTGTGACAGAACGCTAAGGACCCCGCGGCCCTGAAGGCACACCACTGCATCAGAGACGAGCAGAGCAACAAACATCTTATTAAACAACAAGTGCAGAAAAGGAAAAGGCAGAAGCCTCCAGGGCCGTGTTAATTATCTCAGGGTCGAAGTAGCTCCGAAGGCTGTCTCGCAGACTCCAAGGCAGTCAGATGGCAGTGCCAACGCTCTCAAGTCCCCAAGGTCCTGCAGTTATAGCACTGTCATATTTCAAATGACAGGTAATACTTAGGAACATGCCAACGCTAACCTCCTCAATTATATTCAATGTCAAGGTTTTCCCGCTGAAGGAACTGCTAATTTTCAACACACACACTTGCTGACAAAAAGTACTTCATCAAAGGAGGGGAGTTTAGGGTACGTGCCGCGAGACACTCAAAGATCCCTTTTGACACTTCCAGTGGGAATAACATCCTCCAAGCAAGCTCTCGAATGAGGAAATAAACATTGCCCTTAATCAAGCATATAAAAATAAAATTAAAAAAAATTAAAAAAATCATGATATACTCTATTTGCTTTGCTGGTAGACAGCGCCTTCGCATGGAAATCTCACTCCTCTATGAACTGCAGCAGGGGTGAGAAAATACTCGGTTTTTATTTGAACTTCCTCTGAAGAAAAGAAAAAGTGGACACGGGCTACTGCTTAGCCTCAAGTGCTCCAAGAAGCAAGACTAAAAAAATCCAGAAACCAAGAGTGCTTTCCACCAACCCCTTAAGAGCAGCCGTGCGTGCCACCGAGCAATTTAAGGGCAATTACCAAGAAAAAAAGGAAATATCAGATTTAAAGAGAAAGATGCTTAAACACACCATCATTATTCCTTTATTCTCATCTTTACTCTTTTAACTGAAAATACAATTAAACAAACTTGACTGGGCAGTTAGTATAGGAAAGAGATTAAGTGGCACGGATATGGCTACGGGTGAGGGAACATGGTCTCATTAGAGCTTTCTACTCATTCAGGAGGCTTCTCCCAGTTGCAGTCGTTAATACAAACTGGAGACAGATTCTGCTGTGAGTTGCACCAATTTAAATCCAGAGCAAGCCTTCTCCGGCCTCCAATTTGCATTAATGGTCAGAGGTGGCAGGCTGAGATGAAGCACAATGAAGTTGGACGACACGTTTGGAAGGAGAAGAGGAATCACAGCAGCAGAGAGGCTCTGAATTTAAAAGGACACAGGGCAGTGTAGAAGGACACTCATTTCAACCACAAAAAACCTGCTAAAATTAAAAGCAACATTTAAAATTTAAAAGTCTTGCAGTTATTTGTACTATTCTTATTTATTTTTGTGGTTTTTAGTTGTGAACACACAGTTTCAGTGTGCCCTTATTATCATTTTTGTTAACGTTTACAGCGCAGTAACACAAACATCCAGAAATGCCATATTCCTCCAGAACACGCCTGGGCAGCAGCTGACATTTTAGCAGTTCCTTGTTCAAATACTCATATTAAAAGATGATTAGATCTCCCCAAGTCTCCCTTCCTGCATTGCAGAAAAACAGGCCAATTTTCATTTTGAATAGGTGAGCAGGAGCATCAGCATCTGATTTACATCACTCACCATTTTTAAGTGATGTAAAATCAGAATTGTGGCTGGAGTATTTAAGCTGGTCTCACCCTTTTCTGTTCATACAGTGATTCCTGCCCAGCTTTGGGAGGAAAGCTGTTCTTTTCCTGCACCTCGTGATCCAAGAAGTCCTTTATAACGCTGCCTGCATCACCCATGTTAACACTGAGGTACTGAAATCACAAAAAGAGCTCATTACTTCTCCACTTTATTAATTTGGGAGTGGAAAATTTAACGAGAACACACCAAAACATGAGATTTTTTACACCTGCACGTGTCTTTTAACTCTACACAGAGGAGGACGTTTTCCAATTGATCTAACTGATCCTCTTCAAAAGAGCTGCTGGAGTAATAAACCAATATTCACTTTGATGAAAGGGAATATTTCAGCAACAAGGGCACAAACTTTTGGCAATACATCTACAGATCCAGAACTGGGAATTTCTGCTGACCCACCAGGATTTAATAAAGCACTATGTTCTTGTTTAAAAACTAATGAAACCAATAAACGAACAAACAAATCCAACAGCAAGACAAAACCACCCTCCTCCTCAGTCCATGTCCAGTGTCATCCCTGTCACCAGTCCAAGAAGAAATTTAAGGGTCTGAGATTTCACGCTCAAACTAACAAAACCCAGTGCTCACATGGACTCCTGAGAGCTCTGAAATTATTTAATGTCCGACTCCTCCATCCTTTTGCAATACTTTTATACAGAATATAAAAATTCTGCAAAGGTTGCCATCAACACAATTAGCTTCTAAAGTCAAAATGTATAAACACGTATTAATAATCCGCTCTGCTTTACAAGGAAGGCTTTTACTGCCTCCACCTAAACAAACACACCACTTTCCTCCCAACCTTAGCTTCTTCTGAAAAACGTTCCAAGTAACTCACAAAAATCACTCTTTGTCAGGGAGTGGAGTGATAAGACAAGGGGGAATGTTTTTAAATTGGAAGAGGGCAGATTTAGAGTAGATATTAGGAAGAAGTTCTTTGCTGTGAGGGTGGTGAGACACTGGAACAGGTTGCCCAGAGAAGTTGTGGTTGCCCCATCCCTGGAGGGGTTCAAGGCCAGGCTGGATGGGGCTTGGAGCAACCTGCTCTGGTGGGAGGTGTCCCTGCCCCGGGCAGGGGGGTTGGAACTCAATGATCTTCCAGTTCCCTTCCAACTCTTCAGTCTTTTAGCTCTGAATAAGGCAGGGCATGTTCCAGTCAACAGCAGTGGATTATTTTTTTTTTGGTTTTGTATTTGTTTTTTTAATATGGAAACTGAGAATGTAGTATCACTCTACCAAGTTCAGAGAAATTCAAGTTTGACTTAGGAGAATTCAAATGAGCATCTTTTCTCACTTAAAATCTAATTTTCAAATACAGCAAAATACTGAGATCATTAATGGAGTCCAACAAGTCCCATCAACGCTGGCAAAGAGACAAGAGTATCACACTTTTAAAAAAAATAGATTTTTGATAGCTTCATATAACATTCATACTTTTGTATTAGCACGTCTATATTATATTACAAATCTGAAGCTGCTAAAATACGCATCTCTAGAAACTGACTGGATGTTGAGTGTACTGAGTATCACAGTTTTCCTGGCAGATTTCCTGTGCACCCACTATTCCTCAGCAAAACACACGGACACACGTTACTGTGACAGATAATTCTCACACGCTGGCAGACATGCAGCTTTCCCTGTATGCAAATTTCAGTTTACAGCTGAAAACTAAAGTTTTTTTCAGTGTATGCTAAAAAAAATTCTAATTCTGACCCTATTTTTAATTGATTTCTTCTTTTTTGCAGAAGATTGTCATTTAACGGACTGAATTTATGGAGCTCAAGAGTCAAGTATGGCTAATAAATCAGTGTTTCTCTGTTCCAGCCGCCCAGTCCCTCCCACTGAAACCATGGCTTGCTTTAGGAAGTGTAAGGAAACTGAACAGCAAAATCTGAAGAGCAGTTTAGTATTTTCTGAGTGCTATTGCTGTCCCTGGGGCTCGGTGAGGAGCTACAGCACCGAGTTTAGGGCTCACCAGTCCATAGCGCAACACTAAATCATCTTTTGAACGGCCATATGCTATAATGCTAAGCCAAAATGTCTAAATAGGTAATGCTACATCAGGCAATACAGAGCCCCAGTGTAATTAACAAGTTTTTAGCATGTAAAGTGAGGATTTTAAGAGCCTGGATATAGGTAGGGACAGTTGTGCTCACAAAGCCTGAACTGTAAATGCACACTATACGGTTGCTAAGTCTGCCATTATTCAGTCAGCATTTCTTAGCGTGACACGCATAAAACTTACCACTTTAGAAACACTTGACAGAGACAAAAACTAGGTTACCATCTAGAGACCTGGCCCAGAGGTTTATTAAAAGAGCGACTTACCTAAGACTGAACAAAAACACAAAGAAGCCACATTTCCAGAGCCAACTCTTAAATAAAAATTGTATCCCCAAATGATGTTTCCTCACACATGACAAGTGAAATGTTTCTGCAGAAGCCAACAAAAGTTGTAAAAAGAGCCTGGCAACTATAATACTCCTCTGTCCTGGCTTGAGGTAAAATGAACCAATACTCTGTTTTATAATTTTACTTTTTTAGCTGGGTCTCTTCTAACTCACTAAACTCTGAAATTAACAGCATGTTGTTCAGAAAACTGTTCACTCTCCCAATGAGAAGACCTGAGGACACCAAGGGATGGTGCAGAGAGACCCTTGCTCATCCTTATTGCTGGAACAACCAAGGACAGGGAATTCCGTTATTTGCCCCACTGGAGGGTCAGAAACAGAAAAGTCTTGAGTGGTCACATCTGCAGGGAGGAGCAGACAGGAGAGGGGACCCCAAACTGACCAACTGGGGTATTCCATCCCATCCACATCATGCTCAGTATAAAAGCTGAGGGATCAAAGGGTCAACTCTCTTTCTTCGATGGCCAACGTCCAAGGAGGACCCTGCCTGTTCGTCTGCCTTTGATCCCAATACGAGCATTCCCGACTCCAGAGCTGGAATCCAGTTCCTGTCGGTCACTAAGTCCAGTCTGGGACTTTTCCTAGTGCCTGCTGGTGATGTGATCATCATCCTGGGAGCTTGAAACAGTTTTGTATATACTGCATCTATTTCATTATTTTCTTCTTATTTTAACTTTAGAATGAATACCTCATTAAAGTAGTTTAGTTCATTCTAAACTCCTAAATCTCTTTAAATCTCTTCCTCTCCTTTCTTTTTGGGGGGAAGGAAGGGCCATCTGTCAGTGTGCTTTTGGTAAATTTGGCTGAAAGCACAGCATCCTCCTAATGCTGTATATTGTAGGTTCTTTGGGGTTTTGGGTGTTTTGTTTTTTTTTTTCTTTTAAAGGAAGAAGGTTTTCAAACACAGGGAATTATACACAACCATCATTACTGGCTGAAGGAGAACGTGAGCTAAAGAATAACATCCTGAAGCGATTTTTGAAATATTGCTTTTAAAAAACTCTTACAGCTTATCTAATTTTAAAAGGTAACACGTGTCATCACACAGCCTCGCCTCCCTCTCCCTTCTCATGCCTTAATAAACACATTAATAAAAATCACTCCATAAAATCCATTTGTATGTCTGGTATGGGTGGCAACACAGGCTCGATTCTCCTCTCTCTTATTGTTGTGTTTCACTCAGAAATCTCACTGGATCCACCCGACTACCCGTTGCTCCAAAATATATAGGTTGCTCTGACAACCAAAAGCCTGTACTTTGTACTGTCGTATATATAATTTTGTCAGCCTAGACAACCTGTTGGCAGCTATTAGAAAACAAAACTGCAGAAAGCAAGAAAAAAGAAAAAAAAAATCACCTCCTTTCCGTGCATATTTTCATTTCTTGAGATAGTCAAGACCTTAAAGTTCATGAGGATATCTAAGACAGCTTTTGTTTCACGTCACATGCAGAACCATGACATTCCTTACCCCAATTAGAGTATTCTTATTAATTGCTATTGCTTTTGTACCCTGGTTAATGAAAATAAAAATTGAGATGGCTTAAAACTCTGCTTAACTGTGAAGCCACCACTTTGGTTTATTAAGCCCTGTTCCGACGCGCACTGCAATTACACCTATGCTCTAAATGAACCCAATGAGTCTTGAGCACTCTGACTCTTCAGAAAGCCCCAGTTACCATTCAGAACAGCCCAACCGTCCATGGAAAACGCAGGAGAGCACACAAGATCTGTAAAATCGAAGGAGAAAATCTCAACGAGAAGGATAAAGAATACAGATGCCTCAAGGAAGCCACCAAAGGTTTAGTCCTCAACACGCCTGAAGACCAGCACCAGAAGGTCTTGCCCACACTGGAGAAAACAACTGGCGTGTGCTACTTGGAATTTTCTAAAACCATCACAAAATAAAAATTAAAAAAATCTAAATTCTGCAGATCAATTATATCTCAAGTGCCATGTAAGTGATGCATCACAAGCTACAGGATTTCCCAAATGCTAAAGAAATGAGTCAGTTCCATCTCCACCCTCATTATTGGCATTACAGACGGCTACAGACAAAAGAAAGCAAAACCAAAAACACTTACAAACCAAGTATTTTTTTCTCCCTATAATTGTTATATAAATGACATTTAAAAATTTATAAAAGCGAACATATTTTTATTTTCCTTGCTCTACTCAAGCAAAAACCCTGGTCTCAAAATTCAGCCGTGCACAGCTCAATACAAACCTGAGACCCTGGGGCCAATAACCTTATTTAATGGCACAGCAATAAACAGTTAAGCACACACACATATATTATCTCCTCCCACCTACACTCAGATACATCCACACGATGAATATAGATCACGGAGATATATATATAAAAATATAATTTTCAAGTTATAGAATTTTATACACACTTCCAAAAGTTAGGTAGGTCATGACACTGCATCATCAGGCTTCAGGGTGTTGGACTCAGTCTATCCAGGACCTATTCGTGGGACTCTCAAGGTTTGTCCATGGAGAAAGAGGTTTCTTCTGAGAAAACAGTCATTTTTATTCTCCGGCACTTTTACCTGCCTATTACTATCACTGAAGTTCAGCGCTAAAGTTCAGTGCTAAAACGTGAAATGACTGTTTTCTCATAAGGTAATGGACTTAAAGATTATTTAGGCAGAAATAGATTCTTTCCTCCACAAATGTGATGGAAATAAGCTGCAGGTGCTTTCATTTAGAACCACTTATGATGTAAAATTATTTCAGACTCTGGCTTCGTTCTAGCACAGTATAAAAATGTATATTAAAGCTGACTCTGAAATATTTGCAAGCTGTAATACCATTCCAGTACCAAATTTTCTGAAATCAAACTGGCTGCAAAAGAGACCATTAGCTGATTATTCCTGTAAGATGTAAGCCACAGAGAAGTACTTTTGAGGTCTTGGAGGTGTGTTTGCAGCAGACAAAAAAGGATACCCTGCAAGCAAACAACTTCACCTTTCCTTATTCCAAAGCTACAAGGACATTCTCCACATTTAACAGAGTTTTCACTCCAATAAATATGTCTCCAGCAGAAAATAAATGTGTCTCCAGCAGAAAATAGTCAGCCCTTTTATGGAAAGCATGGATACACTGAGTTAAGGACAGCTTAACAACATGCCTTTTATATTTACTATACAAACAGCCACTTAACTGAAGATCCAAATATAGAATAGATAAAAAAAAAACAAAAACATTTCAAGCATCACAATTATCAGTTTAACTCTTTCCCGCATACAAGAACATCATCAATAGTTAATGAAGGCAACCTCCAAAACAACATGCTGCTCAATTTGCCATGAAGATGTTTCACATGTAACGTGCCCATGAGAAGCCACATACTTTTGTCATTCACAAAGTTCAAAGTTCCTCTTCACCACCGCAACGGAAATACAGTTTGCATAAATCTCGTGGTCTGGACTGTGCAGAAGACACAAATCCCTCCTTGAGGACAGAAATGGATCAGGCCCAAGCTGGTTTATTTGCATTTACACTTAGGAAATGACCTGGGAAATACCCAAAACAGGCAAGGAAGGTGGGCAGGGCTACTGCAGAAACAGGAGTGAGTGTAGGCTACCACGGAGATGTCCTGAAAATCTGTCTCTTCAGAAATGGTGGAAAATAGGATTGTGAAGAAGACTTCTGTCAGCTTGGTTGGAAAAGAGTGGGTTTGCTCTGCTTTGATATTTATTTAAGGAAGGAAAGAAAATATTCAGTAAATTTTCCTTTGTGACAATGGAGCTGATGAAGCTCGAGGAGCACACTTCAGGTCCTTCAAAAGAAGGCATGCCTGCAGGGACCACACAGCCCCAGGGGAAGGTGATAGACTCCCAGGCAGGACCACAGCTCACAGAAAAGGCAGGATAAAACACTGGCCAGGACGGCAAAAAGCAACTTGGCATGAACTGGAGCAACCCCTGGCAGATGTGCTACTGGGAATCAAGACATACCTTGAGGGTCAGCAAGTATCTGTGGAGACATCCCCTCCAAGAACTTGGCCAGGATGGGGTGGGCACAGATAAAGAGGCACATTTTAGCCCAAAGGGGCTCCAGACTCTTGAGAAAAGTTCTTGCCTGTAGAGGAGGAGAATTGGTACCTATCTCAAGCCATTTTTAAAAGCCACAGTGCGCTCTGCAGGGCTGGAAGTCCTGCTCCTGTTCAAATCACCCAAATTGAGATATTTTTCTCCTCTCGCTCGTAATATTAAGCCTGTTTAACTGTCTGTTTGGCATTTGACAGATAACTTCATTGAGGATGCAGCCACTACAGTTTATTCTCTCCGGTTTCTAGGAAAAGGCTTGACTAGTAGAGGGCTTTGCATTTTATTTATTTTAAAATTTATTTTGTTAGTAATTGACTCCTTGCTGTCAACTGGTGCCTGCAGAAGGGTGAGATTTGTAAGAAGAGCAGCAAGACACGTTCAAGCATGTGACAGGCAGAGTGTGCTGACACGGGCTGGGAGATACAAGCCTTTTTACGAATGCCAGAATTATGTTCCAGCAGAGAACTTAAAACTTTTATATCTTCTAGCAATTTCTCAGAAGGAGTAATACTTATATAAATGAAACAGCTGCCCACACAAAAAATTAAAGCAGCAATTGTCGGCACATTTTACTTCGTCTATAAAAGGCATGCAAAAGGTAGCAAAGAAAAGTTTTGTACATATATTTCCCAGAGAGAGAAAGTCAGCCAGAAAGCAGCTTTCTGACTCGCAAAGATGCCTAATGTTGGTGGAGAGCAAACATCAGGCTTTATATCTTTTGGAGGAAGCTACACGTTTACATCCCTGGAAGCCACCCCGGTGTCAAACAAGCGATCCTGTGGGTTTCCTGGGGGAGTATAAGACAACGACAACAAAAAATCCACTAACCAGGAGCACTGGATTTTGACAGAGACAGCACCACTTCCCCCCACCAGTGACGCTGATGGATGTTTTCCGTACCAAAAGTGACAGTGACAAAAGAGGCTGTGAGGCGGAGGAGCCTTCCCAGTCCCTCTTCGTGCATCTGGGAAGGCTGGTACAGACTGACAAGCAAGTCAAATATTCCAAATGATTGACATCCCTAAAACAACTACGGAGGTGGGGGTGCCTTCAAAGAGCAACAGCTACCGCTGCTGGTAGGAATTTATGTTGCTTTTTTTTTTAACGCCTGCCACAGTGACTGTTTTTTTCCAAAAGTGGTTGAGAGGACAAGGCTTTCTTCATCCAGTCTTCTCCAGTGCTGCCACCAGCCCTGCACTGCCCTCGCTCCTCAGCCCAAAGAATCCAAAAAATAGTCATGCTGGGATCCCCAAGAAAGCAAAGGGAATTTTGGATCTGGCATGTTGCTCACTACATGTACGACAATTATGGAAAAGAAAAACAAGTTGGCAAAAGACAAAAATCGCTGTGAAACCAGAAGCAGAACAGAGAAAGCAACAAATTGCAGAGGACTTGTTTTCCTCCTCGTGCCCCATTTCCATGTCTGCCTGGTAAATGAACGCTTGTCCTCCCCAGTGCCTTTTCTCCACATTCTCATCATCGCTTGGCTTTCTCTTTTTGAGAAAAACACACAAACAAAAGACGAGGAAACATCACTTGACACCTTTTATGTTCCTCTCAATTCCAAGTGATGATGCAACATCGAGAAGTTGAACAACAGGTCAAAGGGTAACTAAAGGTTCTAAATTGAAAGAGAGAAGATTTAGATTAGATACTAGAAAGAAATTCTTTCCTGTGAGGGTGGTGAGGCACTGAAACAGGTTGCCCAGAGAAGCTGTGGCTGCCCCATCCCTGGAGGGGTTCAAGGCCAGGCTGGATGAGGCTTGGAGCAACCTGGTCTGGAAGGAGGTGTCTCTGCCCATAGCAGAAGGGTTGGAACTCAATGATCCTTAAGGTTCCTCCACACCCAAACCATTCTGTACCTCCAAATCATCTGCAGGGCCCTAATGTGGCACAGATAGCACCGTCCCACAGCCCAACTGCCAGCAGGAAATCTGGTTTTCCATGCATTTCAGTTCAATTTAGAGGCAGAGCACATTCACTGCACAACGTGGCCAAGTAACTTGAATTTCTTGGGAAAAAGAGCCATACTAAGGACGTGCATTTTAGCCAAGATTAGCACCTGCTGCAAATAAAAGTCAGATTTATATTTCCTAAGGATCCAGTCCACCAAGGAATAGAATAAATTTAATATTCAATTAAGGAAACGGGAATTTAAATCTTAGTACAGATGAGAACCATGACGTAAAACACAGCATCCTACAATCTATCATGGTTAGCAGGATTTTAATGGATCATTAGAAATGCTTACAGAACCTATAAGTTTCTGGGCACTACTTTGGGATCAGTAATAAAAAAATAAAATAAATTCATTCTCTAGTTACCTCCTAAAGCAACTTAGCATACTATATATGACGAAGAATTATAGTCTACTTGAGAAAAGATACTTAACTCCTTACAATGCGGCAATAAAAGATGCCTGATCGGAGATGAAATCTGAAAGCTTTGAGTTTGATGGGCTTGGAGAACACCCCTACATAGAGAATTATATTTTATACTCCTTTTTTTCTTTTCAAAATGATTGTTTTTCCAGACTTTCTAATATGAGCGTACAAGCAGAAAAATTCTAGCATTTCTTTTCATTTATGTCAAATTTTAACCGTTCATTACGGTGCAGAGTCCTGGATAAAAATCCTGTATAAATCACATAGATAGCTCTGTCTGCACCGTAAGAATTTCAGCATGTCCAGAATGAAAAATCAGGGTGACTGCTCACGAAGAAATCTTCTGGGAGTCGACGTGCATCCTTTGCTGTCACTCCTGCCCACACACATCCTCCTTGCAGAGGAACCATCCTTCCTACTCTACTGCTTTAATCTCTCCCCATATTTACTATGCTCTGAAGAATTTTAATAAATATTCCATATGGTATCCATAAAGCAAATAAAAATGATTAACTAACAGTCAGCACAAACGCCTCTGAAGCAGCCTGTACTCTTCTTTCATGCAGGATCATCAAGTTCAATACCATGATAAAGGTTAAGTTTATTAAGCATTAGAGAGATCTGAGTTCTCATCACTCAACTACTCCTTTTTTCCTGTTTTTTAGATATATTTTTTTGAGAAAGTGTAATAAAAGGAGGTGCACAGCTAAATGGTGACCTTTAGAAGTACTGTGTGCTCCTACGGGAGGAAATACACCACATTCGATTGTTGGTTTTTATAAGATTAATTAGTCTAGCATGCTAATTGATATTTTTTTGGTAGATGAGAGCAATGAAATAACTTGTCTCCCTTTAAAGGGATTCTGTAAACAAATACAATCCACAGATGAATAACTGCACTGCTTTACCACAGCGATGGACTTATTTTTGGAGATACATTTTTAGACATAAAACAAACCCATCCCTTCGGGTAAGTTATCCAAAGCCATTATGTAGCACAGGGTGGTTTTTTTCAGACAGCAAGTCCTTCACAGATTTAAATCACCACAGCAGATACACAATAAAGGTCCCCTACTTCACAGGACGACAGATGTCATCGATGGAAAGCCTTGGTATTAACAAGCTTAGAGATCTCAGCTCAGGATTGTTGCCTGTGCGCAATTACTGCCATCATACAATTCCTACACAAATGCAAAAAAATAAAGTGAGCGTTGTTAAACCTGCTCGCGTTGCTTAGTTTTCGCTTGTACTACTATCCCACGTACACAGGTGCAAGCATCCTTCACAAACATGACCTTCAGAAATCCCACACTAATGAAGATCCTTAGACAGTAGAAGGTCCCTCACTACAAGAAGGACATGGAAGCGCTGGACCGTGTCCAGAGGAGAGCCACCAAGCTGGTGAGGGGTCTAGAGAAGAAGTCCTATGAGGAGAGGCTAAGGGAGCTGAGCATGTTTAGTTTGGAGAAGAGGGGGCTGAGGGGAGACCTCACTGCCCTCTACAGCTACCTGAAAGGAGGGTGTAGAGAGGTGGGTGTCCTGAACAGACCTTGACCAGACCTTGCCACCAGGACTTATTTGCCCAGTATCCAACTAAGGACTGGTACAGCAGCACCCACCATGTCTGTCACAACACTGTCACGATATCGGACCTCTTCATTTTTAATCATCATGGAAATACATTAGCAAGCACAAACCACCCCAGAACAAGCTCATAACTGAATATAAACAGGCGTTAGAAGGATGACATGCCACTGTAGTTAAATGAAAAAGCTTCTAACACCCCAGTATCTGTCATTTTTCTCAGCAAATCAGTAATTCTTGTCATGACCGCAGGAAGCTCAGCTCAGAGGCACGTAAGTGTGGTGGTAACCATCTTCAGAGTGGCCACTGAATTGGGAGCAGGGAGTTTAACCAGAAGTGGAAAACCTGCCTACCTTACTGAATCTGGCCTAAATGGAAGCGGTTTACTGTCCACGAACTACTAGCTGGGATAGGGACCAACCAACCAGGTCCATGTCCCAGTCTTGACAAAATGAGAAGAGAAGGGCATGTTAAAGCACAAACATTTAACTGTACATTAGCAACACTGGATATTCAGTTTCGTGACCTTTATTAGACAACACAGATCTCTTAGGACTTCTGCTAGAAAAGGTCTCTATAAATGGTGGTTGGACTCTGTTAAGGTTCCTCTAACAAATACCTTGGCAGAGGTTTGGGAAGGATGGTGTTGAAACCTGTGAGGCAACAGCTCCTGCTTCGGTGTTGCACAGCAAAGAAGGCGGTAACATATTTCTAGTTCTGAGACTGAATTAATTAATTTGTTGGTTTTGGCAGCCAGAAAGCTTTTTCTATGTATAAGAAATGAATTCCGAGAGTGTCCTTCCTACCAAGTAAGCACTGGCTTCAACGGGCAAGAGTCTTTATCAAAAATCCCCAACAAAACAAACATCAAAACCCAATCCAACCCAAACAAAACAAACCCCCAAAACTTCTCTAAACAGGGGAATAAACGCTGAAGTATTTGTACAACACACAAGGGTGCCAATAGAAGAGACAGAGAGTCCCCAGCTGATGCCTTTAGCCATGGTTTACAGAAACCAGTGGAAGAGACACCAAGGGGAAAAGCCAACCTGAGTCCAAGTCCAAACAATTTGAATGCTCAGACCAGAATCCTGGCAAGAGAGGAAAATGCACAAGCAAGATTTGAGCTTTTTTTTTTTGGCATTTCTTTCAGGAATCAGCTCCAAGATCCCAGTTGTTCTCTCTTTCCCACTCAAGCCTGTAGAAACAGCGCTGGGAACTCACCTGCCTCGCCTTTGGAAAGCTAAACCTAGACTGTACGGTTGATAGTGAATGGCAGAAAGCAAGCAACGTGACAGGAGGAGGAGGAGATTTCACAAACAAGAAGCGCATTTGCATCAGGTGCAAAAGAGGGGAAAAAAAGTATATTGATGACTCTTACACTAGAATTATACTCACATTATTTTACCCTTCCCATAGCCGCAAATGAGGAGTAAGATTAATTTTACGGCAGCAGATTTTCCCCATGACTTCAACAGAATTAGATTAAATTAATGTTTCAGTTGCACTTAATCTAAATTTCTGTCTTCTAAACTGTAGGCAAATGGTTTCTAATCACTATTTCTGTACCATCTGATGTTAAACGTTCATCAATTCTGTTTCCCACCAATATGATTGAACTCTTATTCAGGCAAGAAAACATTGTTAGTAAGCAAATCAATTTCTTTTAAAACTCTCTCATGTACTACCAGTTAATAGCTTCTTCAACCGAAACAGTAAAAACACACTGGTGTTGGGTTTATTTTCTAGCTATAAGCTGGCTCTCCCCTCTAGTTCTGTCTGCCCAGACCAGCAACATACAGGACATAAATTTGAATTTCCCCCATACAACCCTTTGAACAGAAAGAACTGTGAGGATCATAAACTGCCCAATAGTGTGATTTTAACTTACTAAATGAAGGACAGAATGAATTTTTACTTTATAAAAATCTAACTCCAATTAATATCAAGACTAAACCACCCTGTGCTATTATCAAAAAGCCATAAAACATCTGGGTTTAACGATAATCTGGCTGCAGAGTACAATACAGAACAGAAATAAAATTCCTTATTGCCATTCATCATCGTCTATCTTTAAAATGACACCGTGCTCACACGTTAATTACAGATATTAGATAAGTAAATTGTATCACGACGCCCTGAAAGGCTGCCACAGCATCTGCAGGGAGAGCATAAAAACCATTAAACGGGCGAGATCCTTTCTCCACTGGGTCTGCCCGGGGCACGATTTCACAACATAACACTTTGTCAGTCATTTACCTTCAGCTGCACTTGTGAAATTCATCTCCTCCTAAGCACTGTATGCATTACAGCTGGGTCTATGAGGTGAAAAAGAGTTTTCGGGGTGGGCAGTAGGAATTAAGGGCTTTCTGACACTGCTTTGAGATGAAGGAGTAAATAACCCGCCAGTGGCACCGCAAAGACTGAACTCTGCCATTTGGAAATTAATTTGTTGTAAAGGTATAATAAACATTCCGGAGGAAAAAAAAAAAAAAATCAGTCTGTTACATGCATACGTCTACTTAATTTAGAGTGTTGGCATTTTAATGAGGCTCAAGCTCGAAAAAGTCCTCTTGGGAAAACCCAAAACCACTACCAAATTTCAACCCCAGCTACCAGCCCCTATCTTCAGCTTTTTTTTGGACACAAACAGCTTTTTGGGACTTTCTCCCTTCCTAGCACTGCCCCACACACGCTCAGCTCAGTTTGGTTTCTGTAGTAAGGAAAAAGAGATGTGCCCTCCCATTCTCTCACCACCGCTCTCCTTCTGTTGGCATCCACCATGGCTTTCCTGCTGCTGGTTCCTCATTGTAAAGAGCCAGCTCCATCAAGTCCTCAGCTGGAAGGAGAAAGGACCTCATCTCTCCAGACACTACAATCACCAAATGTCCCCTCTGCACCTCAAAAAGGGCAAGGACAAGGACTCGGTGTCACCCTGAGCCACTTCTTCATCTTCCACAAACACTCATGAAGAAAAAGGCATTTCTTCATGAAATGACAACCCACCCTGTCCTGCTTAGCAACACTTTTCCTTTTCTGTGAAGCATTAATAAGAGATTTTTTTATCTACTTTCAACACCATGCCTGTGTAACAAAATGTTTAGTTCCTTAGAAAAATAAACTCTCTCCAGCGAAGAGAACTTCTATAGCCTTGTAGCAGATGTAGGGTTTTGACAGCTGACTGGTCATAAACAATCAAAGGGTTCAACGAAAGATAAAATACTTGTGTGGGCTCCCAGTTCTGCCAAGAAATTCAATGAAAAGTGAGGAACAGCAAGGGAAGAGGATGAAATATCACAGACTTGAAGTAAAAGAAACCTGCAGGTGATACTGGTCTGGAAAGAAGGAAAAAAACTAAGAAAACACTTCACCAGACATAATTAACAGCTGTGTAAGGAACAGAGCAGATTTCGGAGGAAATCCTCCTTCTGTAGAGGTTTAAGGGTGACAATAAAGCTTAAAAACTGTCACAAGCGCTTGATTAGTACATTACAGACGGAATTTCAAACTGGCAGGTTCATAATCAAGAACTCCCCAGGGGATCAGACTCACATTAATGCATCTTCTCCTTTACCTGGGCCAATCAACCCACATTCATACTTTCCCACCACCTGACAAAATACATCTGCTGGCAAAAAAAAAAAACACCACAAAAACCCCCACAACAACCACAACCAACTTTTCCCGGGAACAGATTAAGTATTTATGCCATTCTATTACTGATGTAAACACTTCTCCTACACAATTTTCTAGATATAGATCAGCAGCTTCATTGCAGAACTTAATCATGAGCCATTCCCGGAAAAACTGCTTAAAAGTATGTTTTAAAAACTGCTCGCAGAAGGCAATAAAACATACTTAAAGTCACATAAAACTTATAATCATTGTTCCAGCCATTTTAATACTGAAAAACAACTGCGTTCAGAAGTTGAACAGCCTCCACTAACACTACATATGCCCTTCCAGTTCCTAATTAGCTGATAATACTCTGGGTGCCTATAATGCACAATCCAAACGCCTTGCTTACCAATGTGTTTAGCATTCTGCAAATAAGTCTTCGTACCAATTAAATCCCTTGTTATTATGAAAATGCTTCCATACTGTTGTAATAACACAGGATAACACAGTCAATGCTACTAATCATGAGGCTATTCTTTGAGTAATTGCAGGATTTATGAGTAATCATTGCTAAGGATGCGCTGCTATTCAGTACAGAGTACACAAAATCTAATAATACCTTTCAAATAAATCTGATTAATGTTACACTATCCTTTAAGTGAGGCACGTACATAAAAAAAAATCTTCCTGAATCGCTGAGAAGTATTTTACAGTGCAGTATTTTACTGTAGCAATTCTGCAGTAATTTACCAGCCGAGTAATTTACAAGTGCATGCAGACAACAAAAAAACCCACCTATTTTTCTTCTCAAATTCTGAAAATATTGCTAAATATCACGTTCGATCTGTAAGGAGATCACTGCTTCCATTTCCCCTATACCAGGCAAATTAGGAGAGACTACTTGCTCACAGGAAACTTTTGGGGCAACCTCAGGAATGAGCCCAGATTCCCTACCAATTAAGCCAGAGAGTCCAAAACCAAAACTTGCACAAATCTCCACTGAAATGTGTAACAGAGCTGGCTCACACTTTAGACCAGTCCTAAAATTTTCTGCTGAAGGAGAAATAGGAGAAATACTGCATTCATCATCAAAAAACCCCACAAGAACTAATTTCTAAAAAGTTACCTCTCTTACAACTACTTAAGAAAGAAAACTAGGGGGCTGCAGGGCAAGGAACTCCCACCATCCAGAATAGCCTAACACTGAGATTTAGAACTAGTAGAAACTCAGCAAATCAGTTAAGACTTTTAATAAGTAACTAAACACAATCATGTATAAAGTTAAAGGATGAAATCAAAACCAACAATTACTAGAAATCTTCAACACTGTATCAGAACAGAAATGTTTTAGAGAATGATTTAATTAATTACTTACATATATGAAGATGTTTTCAAATATGTTCAGACACATAACCAGCCAAATGCATAGAACTCAGAGCAGAAAGGGAGAAAAACACAGAACTTTGCTTTCATGACCAGTTAGTCCCCAAATTCCTTCACCTGTGTCTAATACAACACCTGAATTTAAAGGGCCCCATCAACCCTAAATCCTTCCCACCTTCTCCGACTCAACCCTGGAAACCAAAGGTCAAGCAGACCCACATGGGTTCTACCTCCTCACTTACCAAACTGGCACACAAGGATGGGCAGAACTGCCCGATAGTGTGAGATGAGTTATGCTTTAAGAAGGTAGATGGTATTACCATTCAATGAGGTCCAAAAAGGAAAATCAAAGTATGAAGTACTGAAATCAGTCTCCAAAAGAACCCTCTTCCCAAAGATTACTCATCTGTGGGACTTTCTGCATCTCTGGAGCATTCACTCTACGATACCCACAAGGGCTACCTTTGCATTTTCATCATTCCAGGTGGTTCGTATTTCTTTAAACGCAAAATATCCATACCCTCTTGCAAAATATAATTTTTAAATTGCATCTATGATGTTTTGTTTAGAATTCAAAAGGAAAAAGTGAGGATGTCTGCTAAACAGTAAAAATATCATTTGGCCAAAAAATAGACACAGACAACTTCAAGTTCATTAGAAACATTTCTCTGTATAAAAATGTTCTCTAAGATATCAATCTTAAGGTATTACAAACAAAATATAATGAATGCGTACACAGACAGAAAGTGAAAAATCTCAACAACCCGCTGCAGATAAACAAATCTGTTTATTTTTCCTTCAGAAGACATTGGTTACTCAGGCGAACCACTCCATTAGCAAATCCTTCCAAAAAGAGAAGATTAAATATTCCACAGAGAGATTAATAGTAGGTAAACTGTTGCATCTGGTCTCTTGCCCAGCGAATGCTTCTCTAATGGAACAAAAATATTCCTCAGCCAACCATCACTACACAACACTGGGCTCCACCTCATCCTTTTTTTTTCTAAAAAAGCAAATTATCCACCCACCGAAAAAGAAACATTCACCGATTTTACTATGTCTCAGTCAGATGGACAAAGCTCACCCAAAGGCATTCGTAGCACCAAGTCAAGCCAGGCAATTCCACGTTACCAACAGTATTTCACGGCAGCATCCTCATGTGAATTTATTATGGGAAAGAAAAAGGAACCTTTCTAGGCAGATAAAGTGCTAGACAATTAAAATACAAGAAAGATTTAAAAAAAAAAAATTAAAAAAAAGAATAGACGTGGAAAACTCCTCCTAAAGATAGCTGTTAGCAACAAGTCTTTAATGGGGAAAAAAATATAATCAAGTTCTTATTTTCCGGAACAGAAATCACATCACTAAGTACATTTTACATGCATTTACACCGTGCCTTCAGCAGATTACTCCGAAATAATGCCAAAGAGATCCATCATTTTCCTAGAATGCTGAACTCAGGTTTGTTTTCTGACTTTGATCAGTAGCTTTCCTAAAATTCCCTCACCTACACATGTGCCCTGCTCTCCACAAGCGATCTGTGGCAATCTCCCAGTTCATTACAGCAGTCTTCCAAAATTATAGCATACTAAATTATTATCATTATTTTCTCCAAATATGTAAAACAGACAAAAAGGCGTTAACCTACATTGTACAGGTACTTTGCATACATGGAAAGAATTTGTTTTAGCAAACATTAGATTCCAATCCAGGTGAATATGAAGCAGCTCTACCTTCCAGAGGGCTCAAAAATTACCTCTTCCAAGGAAATCAATTCCTAAATAGCCTTTTTTTTTTACCAAGCAAGCACCACTTGGCATCACCACCACACCTTCACCTTCTCATCCTGCCCTTCAAAGATAAACAACCCTTCTCTGCCCTCAACGCTGCCACCGAGAGCCACCCCTGGGCAAAATTACAGCTACAGCAGGAAGTTATTAAATCAATTAAATGCACGCCTTAACCCATCATTTGAATCCATGTATATCAAACAGATGTAACAAATAAAACAATGACCTGTATTAAGGGCTTTATCCTGTTTCATTTATGCGTCTGCTGTTTAGATTCTATTTTCTGCAGCACCTGGCAGTAATTGTTAATATATTTCATTTGTATATGCATTACGGTATCGCCCAGAAACAGGAGGTACAGGAGTAATATGCCATACACAACATCTTGAAGAATTTCAACATTAATTTAACCACTCAGATTTTTTTTTTTGGATGCAACACACACCTTTATTAGGTACCCATATGCAATTCACTTCGATAAACAGCTTCATACGAAGAGCAACTTTCTTTATGCAGATAAAATACCCAAGCACAAAGACAGCCTGAGAGCACACAAAATCCTCCCTTGGGTTTTGATTGGTTTTGCTTTAATCAATGCAATTGATAATAGTTAAAGCCTCCGAACCCAAAATGACATCCTACAATTTATTTTGATTATGTAGTTTGTTTTGTCATTTAATAGGCAAAGACAAAATCACCCGTCTCCTTGGTAACAAATGGAGCCCCAGCTCGTTTTGGAGCCCCTGATGGGACAAGCTGTCCCATCCCCTCCTGTCCCAGGACAGCTTTGACCTGCTTCGGTAGGGGGTTTGGTCTAGATGATCTCCAGAGGTCCCTTCCAACGCCACAAGATTCTGTGATTCTGTGACAGCAGCTGAGGGGTTCCCCAGCTTCCACCACCCACCGGTCACCTTCTGGAGATGAGTAACCATCTCCATCTGGGTGGAGGTGACAGCAAAGACTGCCAGGATGGGGCCATCAAACACTTTTTACAGTCAAGCCCGTAAACATGTACCGATGGATTTGTGGTTTTGTTCAGGTTTTGGAACACCCAGCCACTCCAAAGCTCGTCCAATTCCCTCAACCTCGTTCCTTTCCCGAGATGTCTGGTATTAGTTGTTTGTGCTCCTGTGTGGTGAGTGACAGCTGATGAATATCTCCCTAACTGTGCTACGTGCAACTGCATCGTGTGGAAGGAACCCGTTATTGATGGCATCATACATTATAATGGAATTTCATATAGATCTTATGGATTTCTTCCCCCTTCACCTACCAGCATTATTTCAGAGAGAGGTTTAAGCAAGAGTCAACCCGACTTTTGTTTTAATCTCCCAACTATGACAATATAATTAAGCTGTGAATGATATATCAAAGTGCCATACACAAAGACGAATTGACAGGATTAATTTTTACTACTCAAAAAGCCTTCAGTTTCATATATCATTATATCCTGTAAAGCAAGCCCACTGACATCTGCTTGACTGTAAAAGCAATAGCTTGGTATAAACCTCAATTCATCCTTCAAACAGGTGTACGTGCTCCCTGCTTATTACTACCACTACCTGCATTACTACAGTCGAAACCCACACCATTCATTATTTCATTTCTTTATTAACTGCTTACCACAAATCAGAGGATAGAACTTCCCATATTCCTGCATGACAGAGCTCCACCAGTGCTCTGCTTCAATTATTTTAAATGTTTTATCACCTTGACAGGTATTTTGCCTCTTTTGAGGATGTCCATGAACAGAATTTGGCATAACTGGTTGGAATCCAAATAGGTAGGTCTACTCTTTTTTCAAAGGAAGGCAGGATTTGTATTCAAGCTCTCGTTGCTTCTCATTTTACTTCTAGTTTTGAAGCTTTTCAGACCTGGAACAGATCCTAGTTCTGTACCTACGAGAATGAGAACCTCGTTTACAGCAAGGATCCCAAGGCGCTGCTGTAATGCAATTATTATTATCACCACCATCAGTATCAGCTCAATCAATCTGAGTATGTGCTCCTAATGAGTTTGTGTCTTGAGGCAGTTAATGTTCAGACTGATTTTTTTTTTGGCAGTTTTTGTTGTTGAATAGCCATTCTTCGCAGCAGATAAATTGAAAGCTTTATCAAACTAAAATTAGTATTTAGAGAGCAACTATGAAAAATCTGATTACAGCAAAAAATTATCAAGAAGAGCAGATTAACCCAGGTCATCTGGGGGGAGAATTGTATTCGCTGGGCTAAGAGACATGGCTTGGCCAACAGACAATTTGCTTCTATCTTTGGGTTCTTCAGTAGAAAAATAAAATAATTTCCTTGGAATAAATGAATCACAGAATCACGGAATTGTTTAGGTTGGAAAAGATTAAATACTCTCCCATACAGACCACGTGTAGAAGGAATGTACACTGTTCAAATGGCTGTTTTGGCAATACAAATTCAGAAAATTTGTTTTGTGCACAACTTCTGTGTGATTCATAGAATCATAAAATCATCTAGGCTGGAAGAGACCCTTGGGATTATTGAGAATCATTACAACAAATCCCCACACCTTCCTCAGAGAACACCAGGGACAATTCTTTCTCGGCCAGATCTTGAGATGGCAGAGAACTTCCAACTTGGAAAAAAAAAAAAAAACAACAAACAACCCACATAAATTTTCTCTGGTCTGATAAAAGACCCTGCTACAGAAGTCCCAATTATTACCAGTATTTACCAATCAATAATCACCAATCAATAATTACCAATCAATCCCACGAATCAGTCTTGTGCATGTGACTGAATTTACAGTGAGAGATTCATTTTCAGCTCCCCCTCTGCAAGCATTTGCATCAGAAAGCCCCTGTCTCCAGGCAAGCATGTAAAGAAAAGTGAAGGTGAAAACTTTTTCATTCTCTTAGAAGACATCCTGTTAGGGATATCACTTGCTCAGAGATCCATCCATCCATCCATCCATCCATCCACACCTAATGAGTCCTACAATTTAGTCAGAACACATTCATAAAGATGATTCATAGGTTTTACGCAGCCACTTGGTGTTAATAGCAAAGCCGATGTCTTAATTCACAGCTGTTTCCCTCTGATAGCCAAGGGGCAAAGCAACACTTTGGAAAACACAGGGAAGAATTTACTAGGGTGACTACAGGAAAGGAGCCTTTACAAGAAAAATGTGAGGAAAAACATCAGGGTCAAAAGTGCTATAACCAAATCACTGGCTAGTACTAGATGCCACATAGCAATCTGCATAACTGGAAGTTAGTAGTTATTCATCTTCCCCCTGTACATGTTAATATTATAAAAAAATTACTACATCAAGGGTAAAAACTTCTATATTTAATTTTATCCATAATCTGTTCTCAGTGTTGTATAAAGATGCATAATAACCTGTATACACTTAGTAACAAGAGGCGAGTGTCATTCTTTCTTACATTAGTAAGCGAAAAGAGACAATTTTAACCAAAAAAAAAATATTCTTATATTTACCAGTTGAAGAGATTTGCTGATTTTTTAATCATATTAAGGGGCAGATAATACAGTATTTTAAGAGTACCAGTACCAAGTCAGTAACAAATAGTAAAAAACCAAGGGTCTTCGGGAAAGCTATTTAAAACCTTCAATCTCAGCTCACTCATCAATTCTGCTGGACCACAGAGCATCCAGGGCTGAATCCTCTCTACATACTCGCCACTGAGACGCAGTATGATCCAGAAACACTCTAATTTATGTAGCCTGCAGACTCTGGAGCTTTAAAGAATACTGTAGCTTTACAGACAGGAAGGAAGAAACACATGAGTAAATGTAGCATGATACAAAAGGTAGCAATTAGGCACAAGACACTCTTGGAAATCTCTTCGTAGATTCTCAGATAAAGAAATGTTGCAGCATCAAGCTCACAGTGAGAAATGGGTGCATTTATAACCAGAACCAACACTCCTTGCCATTTCGCTTCCTCGCAGCAGGGCTCCCATTGCTTTACTCATGGCTATTAAGACCATCTAAATGAATCCAACAGGTTTTCTGAGAAAGCAGTGAAGGAGCTGGGGTTTTGCAAAGCGGCAGAGTGATTTCTGGCCTCCGTTCTCCTGGCCAGCGACTGCAACAAGAGAAATCCTGAACTCAAGTTCCCATTACCCAACCATAAAGTATTTTTAACAAGGAATGAAATGACTGCCAAACTGAGAATAAAAAAAAATAATAAATAGAGAGACAAGAACAAGATGTGCATACACCCCAGCAAAGTGGAATAATTGCATAGATTAAGTAGGTCAACTACAGGTATAGATTTCTTTCAAGGTGAGCCAAAAAGGTATGAAAAGCTGCATGTGAAGGCACGCTCCTAAAGAATTCTCAACTGCAAAACAGGCTCGTCTTACTCAAATCAAGGGAGGCAAAACTGAAACCACCTACCCTAAGGAGTTTCCACTGGAAAGCCAAGCTTATTTCCCAACTTGCTCGCTGGAAAGCCGCTGCGGAATAACCGGAGCGACGGAGGAGCACATGTCACACAACTACCTCTTGATGATATTTTTGTCAGGTGATTTGTAAGCAGGAGCCTGGATTGGATAGGAAATGATCTTCTTTACAACCGCCGTCTAGTATTCTGCATTAGAATAAATTGTTATTCAAAATATACAGGAATACGGCGATTGCTGCCTCCCTTGCACCTTTTCTCTGAAGTTTTCTATTAGTATTTAGATTTGCAACGTGATTTAGAACAGAGAGCTAAGCCTGTGTATCCAAAATACAAAGGTGAAAGAAGGTCAGGAGCCACCCCATTAAAAAAAAAAAAGAAAAAAAGAAAGCCTTCCATTTCGGGAGGGAAAGGGGTTTACTTTGAAAAGGAAAAAATCTCCAAGCAAGAAAGTGCCGGAGATCTGTGGATCAGTTGGGTTACTGGGTTTTGGTGAAGGAAATAGGAATAGACATGCACACACAAGCAGATTTCCTCCAGCTGCTAAATGTACACGGAGATTTTTAATTTATAGATGTTTTAACTCTTCAGGTACCAGGAACCTTTTAATCCCGTGAAACTCACATTATTTTCTTCCTTATTTTTCACAAAAAGAATTTTGAAAGAGAAAAGCTAGAATTCGGAATCCAAGAGGCTCAAGAGGGCCACCAGGAGAACCTCACCTTTCTGCAAGTGCTGAAAGATTAAGTTTATAATGAGAAACTGATGCTAATCTGAAGAAATCTGAGGTTTCCCCCTTAACTACACACACAGCTCAAGAAGACGGTTCTTCAGTGCACGAGTTCAATAAAGCCTCTGGAAATTTCTCTTTCCCATGCAAGGAGCATACACAGACCACAGACCTCCTGCCAGAACCCCCAGGAAAGGTCATGACACAGGGACATTTTATTGTGAAAAAAAAA
>VXBW01001556.1:242152-269808 GCA_013400375.1 Thinocorus orbignyianus
AAAAAAAAAAAAAAAAATTGATGTGCCATGCAAACCCCAAAACTGGAAAACCCAGACTCCCAAAGGCAGCTGGCCTCAGGAAAGGAAAGATATGAAAAATTCAAAGCTGGGGAAAAAATTCTCCCCTCTGCACTGCTACACTCCAGATGAAGCAAGATAGAGATATATAGAGTTGTCACATCTTTAGAAGACTAGAGATTCCCTCTCCCCCTACATGCGAGGAGCAGCAAGGAGGCATGGCTGTATTTCTTATTTAGATTTCTGGCTGGCAATGCTCATCAATAAAACTGTTGCACCACGTTGGGGTGGGAGTCTCTGTACGTATGAAATCTTGCATAGGTTGGCAGTGCTGGCTCAGAGCCGCCGGGCGAACGAAGAACACGATCTGACTGATAAGAAAACGTATAAAATAAAAAACGTACAACTTCCCACGGCTGGGAGGTTCTCTACTCCCTTCTCCCTGCCCAGATATCAAAATCTAGGGATATTAAATAACCACAAACGTGACTAGAGAGCATCGCACATGTTATTCTCTGGGCTGAACTGCATCACTGCAGGACAAAACCAAATAAAAATAATAAACCAAAGCAAACTACTGAAGAGCAGCACATCGTCGTAAATTAATAGAGTTTTGAGAGGATTCCAGGGAAGTTCCTGAAGTTTTTCTTCCTGCTTTTTATAATGCCATGCTTCTCATTTACTTCATTTATATTAATATAAACACTGGATTACACAACTACTAATCTAGGTGAGAACTGCACTAAAGCTCACTAAGTCTGTCCCTAATTATTATGATTAATGGTCCAAAACCATCAGCTTCTCAAATTAACAACCTAAAGCAACTGGTACAGAATAAAGGATATTTTTCTCAGTAAACAGGGTCTTCAGTCTTTTTAGCTAATGAAATCTTGAGCAGTCCATTCAGTAATACTACCATTCTAATTCACCATACCTACCTATTTACATAGATTTGCATCGATTATGCTGCCACTATGGATATATTTGAGATGAATTATTTTTAAACTGCACTAAAACTTAAGTCTCATTTTTATTTTAATAGTGCAGAAATGCATCTTCAAGAGCTGACTTACCTTGGCCTTATTTTATTTCTCTCTGCTGTATTATACCCAGGTTTCTGTATTACTACTCCTACTATTCACCAATACTTACTTGTAAAGGACAAGTTCTCCATTTAACACCTGAAGTTTATAAAGCACTTCAAAGATTTATCAACAAATTAGGAAATATAGCAGCTACAATACTTCTAGGAATTACAGTTCTTGAGCACTTCTGTGATCAGTCCTCCATTCTCTGTTATTTTACAGTTATTTTTAAAGAATATTAAAGCAAGCTGATCACACAACCTAAGTTAATTATATAGTTTACAAGAAAGAGAGATCAACAAGGAATTATCAAATATTTTCAGTTAGATACCCTTAGATTTCGATTTCTAGATTTACAGTTTTAACCAACAACAACTGAAGACAGCTTCAAGATCTGAGCCAGAGCCAACTCACAAACGTGACTAGAGCAAAGCAGCTGAAAACAAGATCCTCCCTCATTCCTACCATCCTCAGCCTCTAAACAATCTTCTCCCAAAGCATCTAGTAAGGATCACATCTACTATAGCGGTTTCCAAAGAGGAAGACAAAAATGCTCCCCAAACATCAAGGCACAGTGATATGGGTTAAGAGGAAAAGAAAGTCCTGCAATAATATTCAAATTAATGGCAGTTAACTTTGCCATCTAAGACAAAGCGAAACTTTAGTGTCTACTCTTCCAAACAAGGATCGATAGCTCTTGCTCAGTGTATCTTCACGGCAGTCTTTCTTCTCCAACACCTCTCACCAGTAATGCTTTTATTTTTTTCCCTTGAACTAAACCCAGGAAAATTAAGCCCTGCAGAACATTACGAGAAAGTTTCCTACAGCTGCAGGGAGCTCATTAAGGATTTGACTTCTAACTGTATTGATATGGTCAACGGTCTAGACATTTCTGTTTTGTCCTTCCTCATCCTGGCCCATTCCTAGGATCATTTGGATATTATTTAACAATGTGCTTCTATTGCAAATAACCCGTGTAATGGTTCTCACTTTTCTTGCTCTGTTCTTATAGCATTGGCATGTGTAATATAGATGTGGTCTGATATAGGTCTCATACTTCCACTAGGAGCTTTTTGTGGGCTACAATACGTGGGTCCATGCACACTCAGCAGACCCTCCTGGACTAGTCACCTACTACGCTCCTCCATACTATTGTCCCAAGGTAGATACCATGTATTTCGTGGTCCCCACAGGTCCCGTTTCCCTCATCTCCCTTGTTTTCCTTGTTTCTAAGAAGTTAAACACAACAGTCTTTGAATTCTGAGAATCTTATCTCTGTCACGGGATTGAAAAGAAAATATAAAAGCCCCACTTTGAAATACAGATTGAAAAGCCAACAGAAGCTACAACACTATTGGCGGAGAACTTGCTTCCACTTGAAGATTCCTCTTATAAATTTCAAATTACATACCCAGTTTAAACAAGTTTGTGTTCAGTACTTCTGTCATCATCCGAGTTAATAACATTCATTCTTCAGTACACGTGAATAACCAAGACAGCCAAGATTAAAAGGCAAAGTCGATAGCTAAAACAACTGGTTTGGCAGCTGCACGGAAGAAACAGGAGTGGTTCAACCACTAAATTCTCACACATCAGTCTGGGAATGCCCTGCAGAGGACTACTTAGGACACAGCTACTGGCTGGCGTGTGGGAAACCTAAGTACAAGATTGTTTCAACATGAGAGCTGCATTTGAATGTTCTTCAAAGCAATTGTGAAAGCTACTCGGAACCCACTCGATTCTATTTGGAAGGTTATTGGGAAACGGCAAATTACTCACCGCCCCGTGGTTTTGCTTCTGTTGCTTGAGATGCCAGAGCTTGCAACTAATCTGAAAAAAAATCTCAAAAATACTTTAAATAGTTGAAAAACACAGCAAACTCTGATCACCCCTCTGTGTGAGGAATCCTGAAGATGAAAAATGAAAGAAATGCACTACCTCCATAACTAGAAAACATAAGCATGGTGAAAAATGAGGTGATATTCTGTTCTGTGGGTTCCTGAGTTGCGGCAGTGGGAAGGGGACAGGAGGACATCACTGCTAATGCTGGAAAGCTTCCAATATATAATGCTGTAATTAAGCCCCATGTAACTGACTTAAAATATTTACCTCTCCTTTTTTGACAGCTTCGTTCTACAAAATGTGCCTCTCCTCGAGAGGTAAAATGGAAATTGCTATTTTTTCTTGGAGATAATTGGGCTTGCTTCCCTCTTTCAGAACTACGGTTACCTTCTCTTTCTGTAACAGCAGAACCTGGGAGAATATTTCAATCTCCTCCATGACACTCCAACTAGTCCTTTCACTTGCTTTTCCTGAACTAGTACGAGATTCACATCGTACCGAAGAATAAAACTATCTGAACTTCATCTGCTTTCAAGTCTCAACAAGAAATTTCATACAACTCTATCCATCTGAAGTGACCTTGCCAAGCCCAGAGCCTCACTGATATATTTCTAGCTCAGACTGAATCGGTAACAATAAACCCACTTGCAGATACCCTGAAGACTAAAAAATTGTAATGCGCTCCTGTGCACATATAAGATAAACATAATTTGTGAAAGCATTCGTTTCTATAAGATTTCCCAAGGCTTTGTGTGACACAAGTTCATAAAACATATTTGTGCCTGATGGTATACATTTTATATCCCCACTACTCGCCTCTCTTCTGTTACCATGAATTTTCATCAGGGGAAGAGCGTTTAAACGCGTAAGGAGAGGTTTTGGAGGTAGATGACTGAGCAAAGGTGATCTTGAATTAGAAGTAAGTTTGTCCCATTAAGACTATTATACTAACGACAGGGTGAAAGAGACAGTAATATCACCTACCACTTTTGGAATGACATTCCTGCTAATGGGGGCTGCTAAAAATTGTCCCAGGAGCAACGTTTCACATGAATAATTAAGTTGAGGAGATTTGGAATAGGGAATTTTTAAAAAATATAAAACCTGAGAAAGCCATTTAGATGAATACACCTTAGAGTTATTAATTAATTAAGATGGGAATCCCTTTCTTTTTAGTTTGCAATATTTTGTAAGGGGTTGTCATTACGTAGGTGTTAAAAAATATTAACCAAAAGACAACAATATATCAGACAGGCATTGCTGCTGTTGGCACAACTTTTTTTGACCCAGCTTCTCAGTCTGTAATGCAAATAATTCTGGGAAAGATACAACTCACTGCAAAGACAAAGTCATGCTGGGATTTAGACCTCTAAGTCACGCTGGGTTCTAGAGCTCAGCGTGGATAGGAAACACACATCCACACCGGATTCTGAAATCTACCACACAAAATTCTCACTGACCATAAAAAGGAATCCCTAGTATTAAAAAAAAAGAGGCAATCTATAGGCTCCCAACCAATACACTCAAATGATGTAATTCCATATAACCATACTTTCTACAGATCACTGAAAAAAAGGGTCCACTCTGTCCTCACATCTGGGAGCCGATTAAGCCACACTAAAGACACCAGAAACTGCTGTGACAAAGTCTAGGACGAACAAAACCTTGAAGACTTTAAAATCTGTTAACACTGAGAAAAGGCAGCGTAGAGTTTCTTTTTTAAATAAATTATACTGCTAAAATTTACATTCTCCAGCAGTACCATGTGCCCGCTGCTGAACAACGAGAACTGAGAAACGCTCAGCACTTCTGGAAGCTTCATCACTTCACAAATATGAATTTATTTTTGAAGACATTGTCTTCTCATGCTGTTTCCTACCTCCAACATCACATGTGGTCTTACGGTTGCAGAACACACACCTTACTGCAACACAGGTATCCCTAAGTCAGGACAAAAGGAAGTAACACCGAAACAGACAAAAATCAAAGACTTTTCAAAATGGACAAGGTTTGCAATTCTCCACGTGGAGAAATACTGCAAAAATTACAATTCTTAAGGTAGAAATTTGTTAGCTGGAAGGTGCAAGGATTAAAAGTCCAAGTGAAGAGTAAGAAATGATATTTCACATTTTATAAGATCACACGCCGTTCCTTGTACGAAGGGAGCTCTTTCTTCAACACTCATAGAATCATAGAATGATTCATGTTGGAAGGGACCTTCAAGATCATACAGTTCCACCCCCCTGCCATGGGCAGGGACACCTCCCACGAGACCAGGTTGCTCCAAGCCCCATCCAGCCTGGCCTTGAACCCCTCCAGGGATGGGGCAGCCACAGCTTCTCTGGGCAACCTGTTCCAGTGCCTCGCCACCCTCACAGGAAAGAATTTCTTCCTAATGTCTAATCTAAATCTCCCCTCTTCCAAGTTAAAACCATTACCCCTTGTCCTATCACTATGCTTCCTGACCAAGAGTCCCTCTCCAGCTCTCCTGGAGCTCCCTTCAGATCCTGGAAGGAATGCTCAGTGAAAACTGCTCAGATTCACTGCGTGACTCTCATAATATTTTAAGGCTACTACATTTCATTGGGTGGGAAGCATTTAAGGCCAGGTTGGATGGGGCTTTGAGCAACCTGATCTGGTGGGAGGTGTGCCTTCCCAGGGCAGAGGGGTTAGAACTTGATGAGCTTTGAGGTCCCTTCCAACTCTAACCATTCTATGACTTGGCACTAAATTCTGCTGGAGCTGAATGGTGAGATTTTTAACCACCGTATTTTACTGCAGATGTACAGGGCAGTGTCTAAGTCTCATCTTGGAAGAAGACGAGTGAAGTGACAGCAATCTCGAAGTACAGGGGACGCATCTCCACCCCAAACACGTGCCTGTCAATGGCATTAACTGTGGGAACAAAGAGGCTGTATTGGAGGGATGTGTGCTCAAAGGAAGAGGGAAGGAGAACGGAAGGTGGAACCCAAAGCAAGTGAAATCAAAACCAGAGAAGCAAAAAGTCAAAGATACAGCCAGAAATAGCCCACAAAGAAAGTACATTTGGGTTAAGCACACTGAAGGAGGGTTTGAACTGTAAGCAAGTGAATTCTACTGAAATTCTCGAAAAGCCAGAAGAAATATTACTCATTATTTATTACACACACAAAACACCTCAAAGGGTTTAAAAAAAAAAAAAAAAACAACCAAAAAACCCCAACAAACTACTCCCCTTGGAAAGCCCTCAAATTTTGGAAAAAATTTTTGATCAAACCAGATGAAAACACTTAGTTTGCCTTCATCAGCAAGGCATTTTCTGAAAAAAAAACCTCAAATCAAAACTTCTAAACAAATTAACCGGCAAAGTTACACGAATCTCTAAGCAAGACAAGAAAAGCCAGAAACTGCATTATCCAACGCTACAATAAATCATTAATCCAGAGCAACATTTAATATATTTCCTTTGAAGTTTGGCGGTATGGGAAAACATGAGGGATGGAAAGCCTGAGGTAGTTGCAGCGAGCAGGTGGTTTAGCCCGAGGAGCTGGAATCAGGAAGACCTTTGTATTTTCATTATTAGTTCTTTGTAAGAGATGAGAAGACAACATCTTCAGTTAACACAAGGGGACTTCAAAGCGCAGAGAGGGCTACGTTGAGGAGAAAAAAAAAACCTCGAGGAGAACCTCAACGACTGACAGCAGGTAGGGAAGCACCTTCCAAACGACAAGAGACAAGAGGTTGGAGTCATCAGCCAGGAGGATGCTATTAGGGGCAAGCTCTTAGAAAAATCGAGCTAAACCCCAAAACACAAGGTGATTAAACAAATTATTTTCTCACATGAATAACGCTGTTTCTCTGCACACGTCTGGAAAATACCCCTAGGTTTTATACCATCTGAAGTGCTTCCTGAAACACTATGAATGTTTGCGACTAATACAAATACTGCAGAGTAATTTTAGAATGTGGGTATTGGTTGAAAAAGTTATTCTTAGCAAATGAGTTGAAGACCACCACATGGCACACAACTGCTTTTTTTTTTTTTTCAATGAAAATTTCAAGAAATCTCTTAGTTATTTTGCCCCAGAACCACGTGAATGACAAAGGAGCCCTCAGCTAATGAGGGAAACGATCTGACTGAATTTCCAAGGAGGCTTTACTATAGCTCCTATAAAGGATTTCAGTAATATTTATCTCTGTGTCAAAACTCTGACAACCATTGTTATTTCCTCAGCTTCTACTTACCAAGTAAATGTTTTCAAACAGTATCATGCTCAGGAAAAAAAAAAAAAAAATCTCATACAGGCTGTGATGTGCCATAAATTAAAACAAATTGCTGTATGTACTTCCATATATCATTTTCATGTTTTAGGAGAAGTTCTTGTCTTTCACTGAGAGGCATTTCTCGGGAATTTGATGGTTTTTGAGACTCCACCCAACTTTCCTCCAGCAGCAAAAGTGCAGTCCATCCCCAGCAACAAGCACGCACAGCACACATCTAAGGGGCGACACCGGGACGTTAAGAAGAACATTTAAATATTTCATTAAATTAACTTTTCTCTGCTTGCAGGCACTTCTTTCAGCTGTGCAGCCACCGAAATTTAGCAATGAATACCAATGCTTATGCAATTTTAATTTGACTGATGCGATGAAAGAAAGAAAAAAGCATAGTTTACAAGGCAATAGATTTTCTTTCATGGTCTCACATGGTCTATTCTCTTCCCTCCATCCATCAGTGGATACTGGTGGTGGTGCTTGGCACAACACAAGACCAAACCAAAGCAGTTCACAGAAGTGGACAGAAGATGACTTGAATGTTGGTTTGTCCTCCACTGCTAAGAAGAAAAGAAGAGCAAAATGTCTGTCCACCCACCAAGAAGTTAACAGTCAGCTAGTCAACCCTACACTGTTCTTGATTGAATCAAAGTTCTGCAAGTGATGTGGCCTTCACAGGAGGAATTCTGCATTCCTAGTAAAATGTAGTCATATATGAGCCTTCAGTTGTGGAATTCAAGAGAAAAACTAGGACACTTGTAGGAATAAAAGGCAACAAGTATGTTTAAAAATATAGTCAGATTTCAACCAAAGAACAACACAGCACAAATACACGCCAAATAATTCAACAATTAATTTTACAAAACTAACAAGCCCAAGATCAGTAACAGACGAGAACAAAGACCTGAACCTACTGGGTAAGATGTCCAGAAGCATCTGCAACCCTTCAGGATTCCTCTGCAAGTGGACTAGGAGTTCCTGTTTTCATGAAGCTCCCTACTAGTTCTGCTCTCAATCTCTTCGTTCCCTTCTTTTCTTTCCCCCCGCTCTACTCTTTCTAGTCGAGCTATCTATCTATCTACATACAGCTAACATGCTCAAAATCACACAAGCACACCAGTTGGCCAACAAGGCTTTTTTCCCCCTCACGTTGTATATAAAAGCAGAGCCCCCTTTATTCACAACGGCATTACAAAGCCATCTGGCATTTAGTTACTCTCTCTTACCAGTACTTTTGTCATTATAACTTCAGACACGCTGGTTGATGCTATCGGCTTTAAAGATCTGCTTCCCCGGGTTGTCTGTGTGCAGTTTATAAATCTGCTTTGGATTATATTGATTTACTAATTGACCAAAACACTGGATTATACACTCTGCTGGACACAAAACACATTAAACAGAGTAATTGATAAAGACAAGCAGGCTCGTTGGGCTGATTTTTCTAGGATTTGATCTTTTCTAGGAAGGTGCAGCGTTTCAAGTCAGTCCTTAACAACACAAAGAAATAACATGAAAGAAACGGGGAAAACAGCTTTGTGAAGGTGTTATTTGCTGCAGGAGGAAGGCTGGCAGAAGCAGCAGCAGAGACTCGAGTGGTAACGGAGACCTGATCAATGCTCGCTATCATGTAATCAATGGAAATTCATTAGGTAACCCCCTCCGCAGCCTCACGGAGGTGCCCTGCGGTGTGCCCCAGGAAACTGGGAAGCAAGGACCCCATCTATCAAATCCCAGGAAAGAGCAGTTTATCTTCCACTCCCTTGAATATACATCTGTTATTAATCAATAGCTGTTAGAATTTTGTGTCCCTTCTCCTCCCATTTTCACAAGAGCTGGCAACTTTCCCGCGACTAAAATAACCCAATTAATCTTCCAAATAGAAAGGCAACCCTTTTACTATTTTTTTTCCCCCTTTTTGACAGGCAGATGCTTGACAATTGATCTGAGCAGCCCGAGGAAAAGAAGATGGAGCAAGTACAAAATAAAAAAGCGCAGGCAGTATCAGAACACATCGATGTAAATAGTTCATTGCTCCACCTGCTGTCGGGCTCCTTTTCCTCTATGAGCAGCACGTTCTCTGTTGCTGGTGCTAAACATAAAACCCCTGCACCTATCGACAGCCTAAACACATAAATCTGTTTTATTAAAAACGTCTGAGCTAAAAATGCATAAATCTGAAGGCAAGTTAGAGAGAGAAAACACTGATTTACTACTTAAGTCTCTCCTTGTTGGGATCTAGGAGGATAAGAGACAAGCGAGCAAGGATTGCCACGCAGGCTTACGTGCATCTTCAAAGGAGATCTGTATTGCCCAGAGAATAATAATAATAATAAAGATATAAATAAAACTGTGCTACAATGCAACTATTTCTTACTTGGACCAGTATTTAAACAATGAATTGCTATTCCTACTAGAAGACCACATTCAAATTATTGTTATAAATTCTGCCAGGGAGAAAAACTAAACCAACCTGCCTTTGCTTTTCCTCTAAGCCCTTTAAATTCTCTTTTGCAACATGTGGCTTCACCGGCTGAGCATCTAATCGTGTGCCATTTACTGAGGTTGCAGCCCCACGGTAATGCTGTTTGAGGCGAGTTTTCACCTGCAACATGTTCAAAAGGACTGCAGCAGGAAGAGGGAAAGAACATGAGTTATCCTTCTCCTGGGAGACACAAGTGCCACCCAGCTCGGGATGCTCCTGTCCCCTTCATCAGCCAATTATTCTCCTTAAGCCCCCTCGGAGATCAAACACATTCAATTCCCATGGTCAAAGGTGTGGGTTTAGGTGAGCAGTTGCAGTAACTTCAATAGTCAAATTACACATTCCGCCGTGGCTAATAAAGTCTGCATTTGATTAATCTTTTCAGGAGGCCACCTGTAACTGAATGTTTGATTAGAAAAGGAGCCGGGCTTCAGGTTGCGGTAGGAAAAGTATTAATATAAACAGGAGAGGTGCTGTAAGATGTACAGTAAAACTGCTCATGAATATCATGGCTCAGCCACTGACAGCTGTTAAACAGCGGAAGGGCAAAAGGGCTTCTCTGAATTTTCAGCAGTTAAAAGGAAGGGAGATCTTGAATTTAATAAAGAATTTGGGCATTTTAAATAATGACATATACTTTCACACTAAGATTTTTCCCTTTTGAATTATCACCCATATTAATTTTCCATAAAAAAAAGCTATTATCTTCAAACAAGCATTTTGATAGTTTATTAAATGTATATGCCAGGTATCCTTACTGTTGATACTCTCTGGTCATCATGCTTTTTGGACCTCTATCATCAACCAAAACCTCTCTGAACTTGGCACATACCCCTTAATATCAGCAATATACTGACATTAATGTAAGCTCAACATGAGCTGGCAATGAGCGCTGGCAGCCCAAAACCTAACCATATCCTGGGCTGCATCAAAAGAAGCGTAACCAGCAGGTCACGGGAGGTGATTCNTGTCAATAATCTTTAAGGTCCCTTCCAGCTCTAACCATTCTGTGATTCTCTGAAATAAATTTCACTATCTACAGAAAGGGTTTGCTTCTATGTAAAATCATACAATCTGTTTAATAGGCCAAAATCTTCTGGATTGGCTCCAAATGGGTTTCAGATTGACAGCTGTTAACAGCCTGGATTTTCCTGTTACAGGCCAATAACAAGAACAGGTTTTCAATAAAGCTTTGAGATTGTTCTTCTGAGAAATAATCACCATTCATCTAAAAGGTGGTAGAAATTATGCAGGTGTCAACATTTGCCACAAACTGACAGGACTTATCCTATCAAGAGACCTCGCTGGAATTGTGAATAATTATAGGCTCCTGGCTTTTAATTAAGAAATCTCCAGAAGGAAACTGAGGAATTCTTAAAGGCAAAACACCCAGAGTAAGCGAAGTAGGGACTGAAAAGAAAGAAAACCATTGCTGTTATAGGAGGCCTACAGAGAAGGAATCAATGTGCTCACTGGGAGGAGGGATGTCGTGAAAGTAAATTCTCCAGATAAATGCGTTTTAAAAGAGAAATCAAACAAATAATATATTTATAAGGATCCATATTTTATGACTGTGTTCATCTCCCCACTCTGACAATGCTATTTGGAAGTGTACACCGCAAAGCACAGAGATACGGGATGCACAGTTTTCAAGTGGACATAATAAGCATTTACCACCTAAAATAACAAACTATGAGAGCTTCAGAGAAACTGGGTTTTGTTTCTCTATCTGCCTGTATTTTTTTTACATAGTGCCCTCCGTGGAAGAGCTCTCAGCATCTCCTCTTCTCACTTTTGAGATAGGGAGGATGAGAATTGACGGGGCTGCGTAAGGCCCCACATTAATAACTTACTCCTTCTTACATGGTCTCAAAACACACTGTAAAAAGCAGTCCTGATTGCAACTAGCTTGAAGAGACACAAAAAGTTAAGTTAGGTGAAGCGGAAAACCCCATGGGAATGGGTGCAAGCAATGTCAGACAAACCTAATTGTTGCTTTTATAAAATCTTTAAGAATCCCACGATCCAATTTGGAGCACAGGTGGTTGGATTTGAAAGCATCTCCAAAATGAGATTCTAGTAATCACTGAGCTTTAAGGAGGGAAACAGAGGAGATTTATGAGCTGGGACAATAGATTTCTTTCTAGACATACCTGGTCTTTTTGACTTTCTTCTGGAAAATAATCCCTGGTCTGAATGGCAATGATGCCAATAATTTTTATTGATAAAGTATTTAGAACCGTTAAGGTATTCGCTATTCTTCATGCTCTCATTTCTAGCCTTCAGCCTCTGGTGTGTCAAAAGAAATCCAGTAAGTTTCTCCTGCTAAACAAAATCATATCTACCTCTCTGTAGATACAGGCCAGATTTTGACTGGAGTCCCAAACCATCTCTCTTTCAAGTAATCACATAACAGCATCAGGCTTTCATCCTGTAAAATTTCTGTTTCAGACCTTTTCAAAACACTTCTTAGTGGTCACTAGTAGCTGGCAAAGAGCTACTGGTTGTGCCCAAAAAGCAGCTGGCAATAAATCCTAGGCTACTTAAAGCCATCACAGCATGAGGTTAAGTCCAGGTAATTGTATATGTGCTCAGCAGCTGGGTGTTCTCAGAGGAGCACTGGATGTTTGGAGGTGGGAGATGTTCAGCCTCTCCTGGTGCCTCTCCATGAGACCAAGTACATGCTTATTTTTAGGAGCACACGCAATCAAGAAACACCCTTCACTATAAGCTGAAATTGAGAACCAGCCACCCCTGGCACAGACTATGGACATAGACCAGTCCTCATGCAGCCAGGCAGGGCAAGGATGCGGGGTTCCATCCTTTGGAGCAGGACCACTTGGCTTGTCTTTCTCCAGAACCATCCCAAGAGCCACAGACCAGTGGTTGCTTGAGGTAGATAAGACCAGCACATGGAACAAACTGTGGGCAACCAAACCCTTCCTTCCTATCGCTCCAGACGAAACAACAGCAGGAGGCTTTTATGGTCACACACAAATCAGACTTGTCCTTGCTCCTAGGTCCTTGGAAGACCCACCACCACCACCACAGCCAACCTGCACTCCTTGAGACAGGCGACAGCATCCTCCAGAGCATGAGCTTTACAGGGAGCTCAGCACGACCACTCCTCATCCACATTCCTTGACTTCACGAGCAGGTCTGAAGAGGTTAATTCCTGCAGCTCAAGGCCAGCTCTAACCTCCGTATTGACAATTTACAGATGTTTTGCTCACCTAATTTGTTCCACTATTCACAAAAACATGCAGTTACCTTAGCAACTACTACATTACATTTTATCTCCAAGCTGCAGAGCTTTTTCTTTTCTAAAAACAAACCCCACAAGCCTACTGATACCGCATGTAATCTTTGATATTAGGTCTAGCCGTTTCAGGAAACACAAAAATAGACACAAGTGTAATGAAAACAACAGCCTCTTTTCTAAAGTCTATTTAAGTTTTCCATTTATGAAGAGATTTGTTTTATTTGACTCTTCTGTACGTTTGTTATTCTTCTATAAGGAACGCGTTGGATAAAGGAAATTAAGAGGACAAGGAAGAAGACTGGTTTTGATATAAGGAACGCGTTGGAATCTGGGGAGAAAATATTTTAGAGAACGTGCATCTAAAAAAGGAAAAAAAAAAGTCAGGAAAGAAGGAAATACCTAAAAATTGCTGCAAGAAACAAATGCATTTAGGGCACTGATTTCAAAGTGCCCTTGCTCAATGGACATCTAGAATGAAAACAAGTCTATTTTTAAATGGTAAATCAACATAATCCTCAAAGTCTTTCTAAATCTAGAAGAAAGAATAATTATACTTAGAAACCATTCGCAGTCGGTTACGTACCAGCATTGATGCTGGGTGCCACTGCTTCCTGCACTAGAGAAATTTGCATTCAATTGAAACAAGTTCATTTTGAAAGGCACGTTGACATCACATCAGGAGAAATGATGTGGAGATGGGTAAAGAAGCATCGAGTGACCTGGTACCTTCACAGCATCTGCTACAAGATGGACCGGCCTTGGGTCTAGATGGGGCTTCCCTTTCTTGAAACCTTCAAGCGTTGGTACCTCAAACTGGGTTCTACAGAGTGGAATATTCCTCCTGTAGAGGAATTTATTTTCTTCAAAAGAAATACATCTGGGGACATATTTTTGTTTACCTTAAATCCATGGAAAATCACAAACTGGTGAAAAACTATAAAGGTTTATCTTCAGGGACGACTGAAGTCAGCGAATTCGCTGAGTCTTCTGATTTCAGCAAGTTACCGACTTAAACCCACAGATCAGTGCTTAGGCTCAACTTCTAATAAATTATTTTAACTACCTTTGAAATTAGGAATGATCTCAAATGCCGTCTTAATACTTTAATGAAATAACTTCTGAAAATGTCTTGTACACCATCTGTGTGATATCCTTTTACAGCCGTGACACGATGTTTGATTTGTAGCTACCTGCTCTACAGTGCCCACTCCTGCATATTTGAATACACTAGAGAATCTATATTCTGCTTTTTGCAAAATTTAGTTACCTTTCAAAAGCTAATTTCCCCATTAAAGACGGTTAAAATAAGCAGCTGGATGCAGATTTTTTTTTTCCTGGTCTTTCTTTGTAACAGAGAGTTAAATTTTTTCACCAAAAAAAGGCACAGCATCTTTTAGAAGCAATTAAACTTTGCAGGATGCCAGCAATACAAAGTGTAATCCAAACTTAAAATTTTAATTGCAGTTAATTAAAACGTTGCTGGGGAAGTAATCTAGTACCCAGCGAGCTATTAGTAATTAATCTTCCAGCAGATCTAACTGAGAATGGGTCTGGGCACTTCACTTCTAACCCAGGAGTTTTCCAGTTTATCGACCCCTGAAGTTTTCTCCTGCCAGTTCAGAGTCCTGCACGGCAAACCCAGGCCAGCTGACACAAGTTGGGGTTTTCTTCATTACCCTCACGAATCTTTTAGCAGAGTCCACTGGCTTTTTGAGCCTGCAGTTTCTGGGTTGAAAACACCTCTGCTGGCTTTAAGTCACTGCCTTATTTCTACTTATCTGCCTTTCTAGTTTCTCCCCTACGAGCACCCATCTATCTGAAGCTCAGCATGATCCTGCTTTGAACCTGTTTTTTTACTCTACTACTGAAGAAAGTCACTGAAGCTGACCAGTAATAATTACCTCCACAGTTCAACACATAGGTCTTTCTGTAGCCTTCTATTTCTGAAACCACAGCTACGCTTGAATGACGGGTTATAAATTATTTTATTTTTTTTATTTTTTAACAGCTATATCTCTGACCTTTCCATCTCAAATACATACCTGCCCGTATCCACCGTCCTCCTCTGTCCTTGAACAGCACAATTTGCTTTGATCATAGATTTCAGAGTAAGAAACAAAATTCCTTTCCACTGATGCCTATTACAAACTGGGTAATACACTTTCTATCATTCCCCATGAACTCACTCTCTGGCCACATCCAAAGCTCCAGTCCTGCCACCGGTGTCAAATAAATAACTATATAAAGCAACAATATCTGCTCTGAAAAATAATCCTTTTCTTAGGTCTCTTTCAACACGGGAGATGCAGAACAATCCAGTTACTTGGTTACCTTCTATGTTAACATTTACTGAATTTAACAAAAAATTTACTGTAGTTAAAAGGAAACAACAGTGACACCAACACAGCATTAAAGCATCTCGGCACTTCTTGTCCCATCCTTCCTCTTACATCATCTCCCAGCAGAGAGAGTAAACCTCCCCTCCTCACCCTTCCCAAAACGATGCTCCAGCTTTGATTAGTGCTATTAAAACCACCACTGTAATCCATTTTAGTAATAAGAAGAGTTTTGGTGCTGTGGGAAAAAAGATTCACAACGTGCGCGACAAAGACTTGTCTCGGTTGCGCCCAGATGTGACTAACACAGATGAAATGAGTTACAGGAAAATGATATGAATTAATACACTCCTGTAATTTATGACATTCATTTCCTTTGCATAATGCTGCACCACACCAACCACTAAAATTCATAAAAACAATTTATTGCTTTTTAATTTCTACAGATTCATGAGCACTCTTTTGAAATGAAAATTGTTTTCTTATTGACACATTCTTCCATCTTGACAAAAAAAAATTGAATATTGAACACTGAAGGCTAATGACTTCAATATTTTCTGCTGGTATTAATCATACTGGGAATGCCACAAAAATGGAGACACGTTTACCCAAATCCAAAGTACAGCAATCAAGTCATTATGACACCTAATCTAAAGCCAATAAGTGATATTCCAAGCACCACGAGCGGTGATACAATTATAAATGGTTTAGCACCTTTGCCTATAAAGAATATTTGAACATCCAACTAAAAATTAATGGCAGCCCCAGCTGTTACCATAAACAAGAACAGTACTTTCATTTTAAAAGAAAGCAGACCTAGTTCCTTGGGTTGAGAACGCACGTAGCATTTTCTGCAATACCCACAATTGCTTTATTTAGAGCAAACAAATTTCTTTGTACGACCGTACACAAAACCACAGGCACGAGCTCATTTATTGAAGAACTAGAAAACAAATTAAAATGACTGAAGTTCCCAAACGGCTACGAAGCAGTGGGAAAAACTCCCCTCCCCCTTGCAAAATAAACCCCAGGTTTCAATGTAAACTGTGAGAGATTCTCCATCTTCGCAGGAAAAGGTATGGGAGCACCCTGACAGGGTAAATTATTTGTGTTTGCATTTGAATTCATTTAATTACAGACAAAATGATGCCTAGATGTGTAGGGTAGAGCTTTCCCGTTCTTCATTGCATGGAGGTGATGATAGGAGACGGATGCTGGGAACACACCTCTGAGCACAGCGAGTGGACCCTCAGCTTTTATTCCAGGGAGCCAGGATGGAGAGGAGAAAAAGAAAGAAAGAGAGGAAGAAACTGGAAAAATCAAATCAGTACGTTTGGAAATCTTTCAGAGAACAGAACAGTTAATTTCTCAACAACTCCATTAATGGAAATAGCAAGTTTGGCTGCCCTCGAGACTTTAAACCATCGCTGGTGCTCATTAGCTTTCCCTTCCAGCACCAGCTTTGCAACTGTATTTTGTTATAATGCACTAGACGGAGCCTGGCAATCACAATTCAGAAAAACAGCCAAAATCTACCTCCTTTGCCCACAGGGCGACAGAACATCACACTCAGCAGGCCCCTGGCGTGTTCTCATGCTGGCAGAGTGCTCATGTTGGCTTCAACCCCCTTGGGATCACAAGTGGCATCACTACAAGAGCCCTGGGCACCATCTCCAGGGTCCCCATCCCTGTCCAGCAACACCCACCTGCTGCTTCTACACCCACTGGCTGGTACCATCTGATCCTGCTTCATTCTAGAGATTTATTTATTGTATACCATCTTCTGCTTCATTCTGAATGAATACATATTTATTATATGCCATGTGCACCTGATTCTGTTTCACAGAACCATAGAATGGTTAGAGTTGGAAGGGACCTTCAAGGTCATCCAGTTCCAGCCCCCCTGCCATGGGCAAGGACACCTCCCACCAGACCAGGTTGCTCCAAGCCCCATCCAGCCTGGACTTCAACACCTCCAGGGACGGGGCAGCCACAGCTTCTCTGGGCAACCTGTTCCAATGCCTCACCACCCTCACACCAAAGAANCTCCAGAGCCTTCTCTTCTCCAGGCTGAACAGCCCCAGCTCTCCCAGCCTGTCTTCATACCGGAGGTGCTCCAGCCCTCTGAGCATCTTCATGGTCCTCTGCTGGACCTGTTCATTCAAAATACTTACTTAGAGAGGAAGTTCAATGCATCAAAGGTTCCTTCCTGTGACAGCAGCCCATGGGTTTTAAGCAGACTCAGTATACAATTCAAGTAAGGCTCCTAAAACATGCTATTCCATGAATACAGGTGACCACAGCTTTCAAAATAAAGCGTACAATAAAACCTCACTGCATGTTTTCTAAAATACTAACTTTTCCACCCAAGCTTCCACAGAGATTAAGCTGTTATAAACCTGCCAGCATTAAAAGTAAGCAATGTTTCTTCATTTTTCTGGCTTCAATTAAGAGCATATATTGTCAGGTTGAGGCTGAACTTTGAAGCTCTGATCCACACCTTTGAAAAGCCATCCACCTAAGAAAGGGTTCAACGCCAAAAAACAAAACAAGTATTTAAAGGGGATTCTTAGACATAAAGTTACTAGCAGGATTTGTCAGGAGAATAAATCTTTATTTCCAGAGTGATTGTGCATGTTTCCCTTTGCTTCTGAGAAAAAGAGGATCATTAACATTTAAATTGAAGTAAATTAGACCAATTTCTAGACTGAACAGCCTGCAAAGCAGGAAACATGATCCAGCATCAAGCAAACTGGCAAATCAAGTCTGTTATCAGCACCTTCCTGAATAAAACTCGGTGTAATGTTGTGTACCCAGCACACAATGCATTTCTCAGGAGGGGAACAACCCATAATGACCTTTGAGCAGTCAAACAGGAATTGTAATGGGAAGACAGGCTGGAGATGCTGGAGTCAGGGGTAAGTTCATGTTTGACACGTGCAGGTCAGCATTTCCTAAATAGGAAATGGTTGGCTATTTAGCACTATACTTAAGAGATGCTGTATCAATCCTAAATCTGACTGAAAATACAACTCAAGAAAAATCAGAAAAAAATCAGAGAAGGACTGAGAAAAAGGATTTCACTTTGACAGCCTGGCAGGGTTTCAATAGGGAGTTGCAGACCTGCAACAACCTGGGAGACGAGGCCACCACCGGCTCAATGCACTGATGAATTACTGACCCGACGGCCAGTCAACGGATCCCAGCCAGAATCCAGGGATGTCACTCCAGATTCCACATTTAGGAAAAAAACCAAACACCTAGAGATGCCATACCTTCAGTTGTGATTTAATGTCACTTCTCCATCTGAAGACACGGTGTCACATCAGCTCTGAGCTGTGACTGCAGGCTGAATCCCTCCAGTGAAATCTCTTCCACGAACACTTAAGTGTCTTGGGTAGGATTAGTTTTCTCAACAGGAAGAGACAAAAAAATNTCTACCTCCTTTGCCCACAGGGCGACAGAACATCACACTCAGCAGGCCCCTGGCGTGTTCTCATGCTGGCAGAGTGCTCATGTTGGCTTCAACCCCCTTGGGATCACAAGTGGCATCACTACAAGAGCCCTGGGCACCATCTCCAGGGTCCCCATCCCTGTCCAGCAACACCCACCTGCTGCTTCTACACCCACTGGCTGGTACCATCTGATCCTGCTTCATTCTAGAGATTTATTTATTGTATACCATCTTCTGCTTCATTCTGAATGAATACATATTTATTATATGCCATGTGCACCTGATTCTGTTTCACAGAACCATAGAATGGTTAGAGTTGGAAGGGACCTTCAAGGTCATCCAGTTCCAGCCCCCCTGCCATGGGCAAGGACACCTCCCACCAGACCAGGGTGCTCCAAGCCCCCTCCCCAGGTTGCTCCAAGCCCCATCCAGCCTGGACTTCAACACCTCCAGGGACGGGGCAGCCACAGCTTCTCTGGGCAACCTGTTCCAATGCCTCACCACCCTCACACCAAAGAATTTCTTCCTAATATCTCATCTAAATCTCCCCTCTTCCAACTTAGAAACATTCCCCCTTGTTCTGTCACTCCACTCCCTGACCAAGAGTCCCTCTCCAGCTCTCCTGGAGCTCCCTTCAGGTCCTGGGAGGCTGCTTGAAGGTCTCCCCAGAGCCTTCTCTTCTCCAGGCTGAACAGCCCCAGCTCTCCCAGCCTGTCTTCATACCAGAGGTGCTCCAGCCCTCTGAGCATCTTCATGGTCCTCTGCTGGACCTGTTCATTCAAAATACTTACTTAGAGAGGAAGTTCAATGCATCAAAGGTTCCTTCCTGTGACAGCAGCCCATGGGTTTTAAGCAGACTCAGTATACAATTCAAGTAAGGCTCCTAAAACATGCTATTCCATGAATACAGGTGACCACAGCTTTCAAAATAAAGCGTACAATAAAACCTCACTGCATGTTTTCTAAAATACTAACTTTTCCACCCAAGCTTCCACAGAGATTAAGCTGTTATAAACCTGCCAGCATTAAAAGTAAGCAATGTTTCTTCATTTTTCTGGCTTCAATTAAGAGCATATATTGTCAGGTTGAGGCTGAACTTTGAAGCTCTGATCCACACCTTTGAAAAGCCATCCACCTAAGAAAGGGTTCAACGCCAAAAAACAAAACAAGTATTTAAAGGGGATTCTTAGACATAAAGTTACTAGCAGGATTTGTCAGGAGAATAAATCTTTATTTCCAGAGTGATTGTGCATGTTTCCCTTTGCTTCTGAGAAAAAGAGGATCATTAACATTTAAATTGAAGTAAATTAGACCAATTTCTAGACTGAACAGCCTGCAAAGCAGGAAACATGATCCAGCATCAAGCAAACTGGCAAATCAAGTCTGTTATCAGCACCTTCCTGAATAAAACTCGGTGTAATGTTGTGTACCCAGCACACAATGCATTTCTCAGGAGGGGAACAACCCATAATGACCTTTGAGCAGTCAAACAGGAATTGTAATGGGAAGACAGGCTGGAGATGCTGGAGTCAGGGGTAAGTTCATGTTTGACACGTGCAGGTCAGCATTTCCTAAATAGGAAATGGTTGGCTATTTAGCACTATACTTAAGAGATGCTGTATCAATCCTAAATCTGACTGAAAATACAACTCAAGAAAAATCAGAAAAAAATCAGAGAAGGACTGAGAAAAAGGATTTCACTTTGACAGCCTGGCAGGGTTTCAATAGGGAGTTGCAGACCTGCAACAACCTGGGAGACGAGGCCACCACCGGCTCAATGCACTGATGAATTACTGACCCGACGGCCGGTCAACGGATCCCAGCCAGAATCCAGGGATGTCACTCCAGATTCCACATTCAGGAAAAAAACCAAACACCTAGAGATGCCATACCTTCAGTTGTGATTTAATGTCACTTCTCCATCTGAAGACACGGTGTCACATCAGCTCTGAGCTGTGACTGCAGGCTGAATCCCTCCAGTGAAATCTCTTCCACGAACACTTAAGTGTCTTGGGTAGGATTAGTTTTCTCAACAGGAAGAGACAAAAAAATATTATTTTGCTCTGGCGGAGGACTAGAAAACACTGATTTTTGTTGTTGTTGTTATTTTTGCTCTTGAGATCTGCCCATTTCTAATTTACACTTTTATTACTGCATCCAAGCGAAACAGGCAAGACCAAAGTTGTAACGCCAATCGCAGCCAGGTTCATAACGGCCAACACTTCAGAGCCCTAATGAGTGTTTAACGCCTTCCCAATGCACGATAATAATTTTTATGATCAGGTTTATGAAGTTTCTGGCTCTTCCTTGCCAAAGCCCCCTCCTCTCTCCTCCCTCCCCTCCAACACAACACACAGCCGCCCCAGCTCACAAGTTAGGAAAGAAAAGGCACAGCAGCATCCCTATGAAATAAATTTAATAAATAGATTTCAATCTTCAAATACTGTTAAGGATCTGCTCCTAACGAATGCAAAAATAAATAAAAAAATAAAAAATAAATTTCAAGGGTAAAACTGCAATATGCTTTCACATTTTTTACGCCCTGATGTTGCCAACAGCAAAATTAAACTGTAAGAAATAATGACAAGCTAAGGCTTAATTATTTTTGGAATACGTGCAACACTGGAAATACCAAAGCAATTATTTTTCTTCCTGTGCTGCCATAGTCTCAAAATTAGTTAAGAGGGTATAACCAGATGGGTGAAAACACTCAAATTTCTTTCTTTATTGGTGGCGTGACAGGCAAAGAGACCTGCTACAGGTCGAGAGGGGCAGAGATAATCATATAATTTGAAAAATGCAATCCTTCTTTCCCCTCTGGGTATCCCCATTTCCAAATGAAAATTAAAGATTTGCTTTGGGATTAGAAGTAGTTAAAAGCTAAATAAATAAATAGAACAACCACTCCCAAACCAACAAGTTTTAGCAGCCCTTATTTTTCCCTTCTTGTCACATTGCACAACTTGGAAACTTCAGACTATTCCAAATATTTATAATTTTGCACAGTTCACAGATAAAAAGAACCCAACTGGACAGCAAATGACATGCAATCACGCAGCCATGGATACCATCGCTTTAAGCAGCAAAGAAAGAATTCTGAGTAAGACTTATTTGCTCTCTTTTTTCAGTATTCATTAAGGCTTCCATCCTTCATCAGAAATGCAGACAGAGGGTGGGAATATTCATTCTAGGTAAAAAATCATTTTATTGTTGTTTCTCTTACAATTTTAATTAGTTTGTTGTTGTTTGTTCGGGGTTTTTTTTGGTTTGGTTTTTTTTCTGAGATTAATGATCAATTATTGTTTTAAATTTGGATTTAACTCCTGTGACTAAATGAAGACTGAACCATCCCTCAAACTTCAGGAAACGACTCATCTCTGGGCAAAAAATAAATCTTAAAATATCATATTATATTCTTTCCAGTGAACGAATGATTATTAATGTTTAAACATCTCTGGCAATGTAAGTGCAGAAAGGATATTGGGAGTACGTAATACACAGAAAATAATTTACAGCTGTTTGGTGTCATCTAGCAAGTTCTTACCAAAGGATGCAAGTGTTTGATTGCCATTTGGGGTTTGAGGATTTTTTTGATCATGGGATTTTTTTTTGGAGTTCGGGTTTTTTTTCTTTAAGAACTAGCTGGAAACATCTATTTTGCAGTTAACCATGTAAATTAATGTGACTCAAGTCATAGAATCATAGAATCATTTAGGTTGGAGGGACCTTTAAGATCATCCAGTCCAACCATCAACCTAACTCTGGTTTAAAAAAAACAACAACCCACCACTAAATCATGTCACTGAGCACTATGTCGACCCATCTTTTAACTACCTCCAGGGATGGTGCCTCAACCCCTTCCCTGGGCATTAGTCCAAGGCTTAATAACCCTTTCCATGTAAACATTTTTCCTGATAACCAACCTGAACCTCCCCTGGTGCAACTTGAGGCCATTTTCTCTTGTCGCTGTTCCTTGGGAGAAGAGACCGACCCCCCTGGCTATACCCTCCTTTCAGGGAGTTGTAGAGAGCGAGAAGGTCTCCCCTCAGCCTCCTCCAGGCTGAACACCCCCAGCTCCCTCAGCCTCTCCTCATCAGACTGGTTCTCCAGACCCCTCACCAGCTCCATTGTCCATCTCTGGACCCGCTCTAGCACCTCAACGTCTTTTCTGTGGTAAGAGGTCCAAAAGTCCTGCCTTCCAAGAGAGTAAATTCAAACCAACAACACCACGCAACCAGACATTTCTGAAAATCATTCCTACCAAAATAAACATCTTTTTGCTGGTTAGCTCTAGACAGCCACAAAAACCCAGAGCACTAATCCAGCCAGAGAGCAGGTGCTTTGCTAGATAAACCCAACTCCCCATACTGGCGCCGGGTGACAGCATCTTCTACTTGAAGATTTTTGAGATGCCAGTCATTGCGTTCCTTGCAAGAGATGAAATTCCCTGTGGAGTGAGCCCAGCCTTTCCAGCCCATTTCCATCCCCTAGAGCAGGAGTCGCTGATGGATTCCTGCTCATCTCTTCACTCTTGCTGACTAAACTCAAGGCAGCCAGACAGCAACGCAAATTAGGAAGCAGGAAAAATCATTACAAATTTGATTCATTACGGGAAGGAAGAAAACCGTTTCAAACAGGACTAATAAAATAGTTAAAAACACATTTTCCACAATGTCCTAATTTCAGTTAATTATAAAAAGACTACAAACTATTTAAGAAATACTGAGTTTTGATCTGAGAATGGAAAACTTAAATGATGGGTGAAGTCAAAAATCTGCAGGAGCTTTTTGCAAAGAACGACCTGATTAAGGAAAAGACAATAAATTAATACATATGGAATTTAAAATCTGCCTCGAATGATTTAAGACTAAAAGCTAAGTGGGAATAAACTCGGGTATCTAAAATGCAATAATTGCACAATTATGATGATATATAAAATGACAAATGTGATAGAGCTTGGGTTTAATAACACGATATGGGATACACTGTCACAACGGCCCTCGCAAATCAACCACACGCTGTTCAAAATTATTTATGTGTGATTCCTTCTCCCTTCCCAACCAAAAGTTCTGCAGAAGCCACGGCACCACTGACTGCAGCTGAAAGCATCGCTTACTCTTGCATGAAATTGAACTTTATGAAGAATAGGAAGTTACTGACGATCTTCAAATTTCGAAGTATAATAGAAATATTTATCTTTATACTTGGCATAATTTAAACATTTATACACTGGTAATTTAAAATGGCTGAAATGCCTCACGGTTACAGGGTTTACAAACGATAAGGGAACAATCCAATAACATTTAAAACTCTGTTTTTTGGGGTTTTTTTGTGCTTNATGATCAATTATTGTTTTAAATTTGGATTTAACTCCTGTGACTAAATGAAGACTGAACCATCCCTCAAACTTCAGGAAACGACTCATCTCTGGGCAAAAAATAAATCTTAAAATATCATATTATATTCTTTCCAGTGAACGAATGATTATTAATGTTTAAACATCTCTGGCAATGTAAGTGCAGAAAGGATATTGGGAGTACGTAATACACAGAAAATAATTTACAGCTGTTTGGTGTCATCTAGCAAGTTCTTACCAAAGGATGCAAGTGTTTGATTGCCATTTGGGGTTTGAGGATTTTTTTGATCATGGGATTTTTTTTTGGAGTTCGGGTTTTTTTTCTTTAAGAACTAGCTGGAAACATCTATTTTGCAGTTAACCATGTAAATTAATGTGACTCAAGTCATAGAATCATAGAATCATTTAGGTTGGAGGGACCTTTAAGATCATCCAGTCCAACCATCAACCTAACTCTGGTTTAAAAAAAACAACAACCCACCACTAAATCATGTCACTGAGCACTATGTCGACCCATCTTTTAACTACCTCCAGGGATGGTGCCTCAACCCCTTCCCTGGGCATTAGTCCAAGGCTTAATAACCCTTTCCATGTAAACATTTTTCCTGATAACCAACCTGAACCTCCCCTGGTGCAACTTGAGGCCATTTTCTCTTGTCGCTGTTCCTTGGGAGAAGAGACCGACCCCCCTGGCTATACCCTCCTTTCAGGGAGTTGTAGAGAGCGAGAAGGTCTCCCCTCAGCCTCCTCCAGGCTGAACACCCCCAGCTCCCTCAGCCTCTCCTCATCAGACTGGTTCTCCAGACCCCTCACCAGCTCCATTGTCCATCTCTGGACCCGCTCTAGCACCTCAACGTCTTTTCTGTGGTAAGAGGTCCAAAAGTCCTGCCTTCCAAGAGAGTAAATTCAAACCAACAACACCACGCAACCAGACATTTCTGAAAATCATTCCTACCAAAATAAACATCTTTTTGCTGGTTAGCTCTAGACAGCCACAAAAACCCAGAGCACTAATCCAGCCAGAGAGCAGGTGCTTTGCTAGATAAACCCAACTCCCCATACTGGCGCCGGGTGACAGCATCTTCTACTTGAAGATTTCTGAGATGCCAGTCATTGCGTTCCTTGCAAGAGATGAAATTCCCTGTGGAGTGAGCCCAGCCTTTCCAGCCCATTTCCATCCCCTAGAGCAGGAGTCGCTGATGGATTCCTGCTCATCTCTTCACTCTTGCTGACTAAACTCAAGGCAGCCAGACAGCAACGCAAATTAGGAAGCAGGAAAAATCATTACAAATTTGATTCATTACGGGAAGGAAGAAAACCGTTTCAAACAGGACTAATAAAATAGTTAAAAACACATTTTCCACAATGTCCTAATTTCAGTTAATTATAAAAAGACTACAAACTATTTAAGAAATACTGAGTTTTGATCTGAGAATGGAAAACTTAAATGATGGGTGAAGTCAAAAATCTGCAGGAGCTTTTTGCAAAGAACGACCTGATTAAGGAAAAGACAATAAATTAATACATATGGAATTTAAAATCTGCCTCGAATGATTTAAGACTAAAAGCTAAGTGGGAATAAACTCGGATATCTAAAATGCAATAATTGCACAATTATGATGATATATAAAATGACAAATGTGATAGAGCTTGGGTTTAATAACACGATATGGGATACACTGTCACAACGGCCCTCGCAAATCAACCACACGCTGTTCAAAATTATTTATGTGTGATTCCTTCTCCCTTCCCAACCAAAAGTTCTGCAGAAGCCACGGCACCACTGACTGCAGCTGAAAGCATCGCTTACTCTTGCATGAAATTGAACTTTATGAAGAATAGGAAGTTACTGACGATCTTCAAATTTCGAAGTATAATAGAAATATTTATCTTTATACTTGGCATAATTTAAACATTTATACACTGGTAATTTAAAATGGCTGAAATGCCTCACGGTTACAGGGTTTACAAACGATAAGGGAACAATCCAATAACATTTAAAACTCTGTTTTTTGGGGTTTTTTTGTGCTTTTTTTTTTTTTCAAACACCCTATCTCAGCATTCTGCTCCTATTCTATGCCACAGAGTACAGGATTTTAATTTTCTCCCACTACAGTAAGCCATCACCCCTCTATCAGTTTTCCATCTTTACAACAGACGTGCATATGCAAACTCCCTCAAAAAAATACAAAAATAAAACCAACTAACAAAAAATGAAAAATATAGCCATTTTTAGCTTTATATATGGCATACCTACCCAGAAATTTTTAGCCCGTAATTGCGAGGAAAAACAGAAAACAAGAAAAAAATGTTTGCTAAAAAAAGTCTGTGAACCGAAATTTAATTTTATTTTCATCCGCGATCAACTGTAACTTACCTATTTAGCAAACTAAGTCTACTTTAGCCCTAAAGTTACCATTTATTTATTTATTTTTAGGGCTGAAAGAGTCAGAATATCATTTATTTGGGTTTTTTTTCTCTTGTTTCCCACAGAAGCCAGACATGAGTCACTGGATGGACTGGGTTCTTCCAATTCTGAACAAGAAAATTAATTAAGATAAAAGGAATCAAATGAAATAACATTTCTGCAGTCTTTAAGAGGAAGAATACCAGCAATGATAGGTAAGATAAACTGGATAAACAGATTTAGTAAAGCATGTATGTTTGTGCTTATTGTGGCTATAATCTCTTAAAGCAGATGACAGCAATTCAGAAAAAGTTTTAAAGCTTGGGTTTGGTTCAAAGCCTCATTGTCCAACACTTGTGTTTGCTCACCAGGTGAGAATTTCTGTACAGAAAACAAGACGAGAGGCTTGAAATTTCAGTAGGCCCACTTCACATCTGGTCCAAAATAATGTAAAGAAAGATACCAGGTATCTCATCACCTCTGCTCAGACCTGTCTGCACTCAGATGCCGGGCACAGGGAAGTACTGACCCCAGTCAAGGCCACCGAGTCCCACAGCAGAAAAAAATAAAACTAAATTGAATTAAAATAAATAAAATTAAATTAAAAAAATAAAAAAACACTTTTTCGAAGTCTGAGTTTTCAATGTTGAAATCTGTTTTGGACCCAACTCAATTATTCCTCAGACTGAACTGGAGATGTGCTGTGAACTGAAGTTACTGCATCTTTTAAACCCTGACAAATATCTATCTGGCTTACACAAGTCTGCTTTATCAGCAATTTGCTGCTTTTCCTGGGATGCTTAACTCTGCTGAAAGAAGCTCCATTCCAAGTTTTCAGTACATAGAAAACTCCTATTCCTTTGCTCCCGAGGCAGTTCATTTACAAAAGACTCGTACAAAATTAAACAATAAATTAAATCTGAGTACAAGTTCATGATTGGGTTTAAACAAACATCTGTTTCTGAGACAACAGAAAACCCATTTTATTTTCTTTTTTTAAAAAATCGCTTCGGAAATATGAAGGTGATTTTTCTCTCCTGCATCTTTTAGTTTTGCTGTAATTGCAATATTCAATCCAGTTCAAAATAGCTGCAGCTGACACCAAACTAGGAAAAAAAAAAAAAAAAAGAATAATCCGAGTTTCTTAAACCCCAAAGCTT
>VXBW01001556.1:272259-303943 GCA_013400375.1 Thinocorus orbignyianus
TTCCAGACCCTTGTGATGTCCCTCAAGGATGTGAGGGGCCACCTTCAGCAGAGCCAGAATGTCAGTACCTGCTGTTGGCCTGACACCAAGCCATCCATGCAAACACAGTTTCCTCTTGAAAATACAAAACAATAAACTTTCACATTTAAGAAAGACTGTACTGGGGAAAATATTTTACTAATGCAGATGATTTTCCCCCCGATGCTTGACATCTTAAGATACTTGGCATTTCCACTAGTCCGTCAAAATTAAACCATAGTGGTACATAAGTTTCTGTTTTCAATTACTTTTTTACAAGACTGCATTTCTTTTCTGAAGCGAACAGGTTTTTGCATTATAAAATGAGTTGGAAATACCATAAAGCAGATTACAACCAGCACCAAAGTAGCATGACAGGGAACCCTTCACATCTAATCCCTCTTGCATCCAGAAACCCGGCCTGAGTCTTCTACATGATGTAGAAAGGAGGTAATGGGAATAGTTACATCAAGACTCTGATTTAAACCTGTTTAAACCCTTATTAGGCCAGTGCCTGCAGCGTTCTGGCCAGTGAGATGTTTCAAAAGCCTGGGTTGAGATAAGGACCGTCCTTGGGAAGGTGGGAACTTCCTCCCTGAGTTGAGGTTCCCATCGATGCAAAGGAGAAGGTAGGTGGTGCCACCATCCTTCCCACCCCACCACGACATACTTTTTGAACAGATTAGCATATTCTCCGTGTTGTTACCTTGCTCTCCCACCCTTTCTGATCCCATCCTTCACTCTGCCTCTTGATTTTTAATAGCTCAGCACACTCTAAACAGAAGCTCTTTACAAAAGCTTCCTTTCTCCTAGAAGACTCTGGTTTTTTTCCATTTCAATTGAACCCTCTCTTCTACTGTTAAAACTGAGCCAATTAAAACAACAAAGGTACCTGTAAGCAGCCCTTGCCTATCGCTATGGTATTTACCTTCCCTAAGATAAAGGCACTTGAGAGTTATCAGCAGATTTTAACCCTTGCAGTGCCCGCAGAGCTCAAGGCAGTTCCCATCTGCCCATCTCAAATGAGCCTCCAAGGTAAAAAGGGAAGCAAGAGATTAGCACAAAGTGAAATAAGGGAGGAACCCAAGCCCATATAGGTGTTATTTGGCCAGGAAATGAAACAAGTCTTCTTCTCTCTCATCCCATCTCGTGGCTTTGAGTCTTCTAATTACAACTCAGCACCTCCCTTTAAAAGATGCAAGTTACCACTTTCTTCTTTCTACCAAAAAGGAGCCTATCTCTAGACATTCAGAGGGCTGGAGCACCCCTCCTATGAGGACAGNTCAGAATATTTAGCAGCAATCATCTATTGTTACAGCAAACAAAGCTCCCTCCAAAGCAAAAGCCAACTAATTGCATGTTCTACACAACCAGTTTGTTCAAAAGGAAGAACAACAACAACAAAAAANGACCTAAAGAAGAAAACCCACCTCTTCCACCTCCCCAGGCTCTGTTCAGGAAAGGTTTCTTGACTACAATAAATGACTAGAGAAATAATACAGTTATTGCCTGTGTATTTGTATATTGAATTATATATCTGTATACTGTAGGTATTTGTATATATTTGTGTACATATTGAATATACATATATAAAAATATACATACTTGTATGTACACATTTGTACATATTTGTATATATATTTTTATATATATAGTTATATGTATATATTTATACATGTACACATTTGTATATTGTATTATCACTAACCTCCTAGTTTAGTAGTACAATCACGCACTCAAAAGNGTACAATCACACACTCAAAAGGCAAGAAACCTACTCTCTACATTTTCCAAAGCTGAATTCAGCAATCAGCCAAGCGTGTCAACAGCAGGGGAACTTTAACCACCGCCCTTCTGCCTGTAACCACACAACTGGTACAACAAGGTGTTATAAAACCTCCCCTCGCCGCTCCACCACTTCATCCCTGCCGTGCTCCATCGGAAGGGCAATATTTAACAAAATAAAATTACACATTGAAGGTGGGAAGACAAAAAGATTTGCATGGTATTGATTTATGATGGGTGGCTGTAGGCAGAAGAGAATCACCCGCCGTGTGTGTACACACACTCCCAACACAACCTCCAAGGATGATGGATTTCAAGCCACAGATCAACTAACTCCCATGCATACAGAAAGACATGTAACTTTTGGACAAGATTTTCAGAGATGCAACCTGCAATCTCTACAATGGTAAGAGAAAGATTGGTTTCCAGACCCTTGTGATGTCCCTCAAGGATGTGAGGNAAGCTCTTTACAAAAGCTTCCTTTCTCCTAGAAGACTCTGGTTTTTTTCCATTTCAATTGAACCCTCTCTTCTACTGTTAAAACTGAGCCAATTAAAACAACAAAGGTACCTGTAAGCAGCCCTTGCCTATCGCTATGGTATTTACCTTCCCTAAGATAAAGGCACTTGAGAGTTATCAGCAGATTTTAACCCTTGCAGTGCCCGCAGAGCTCAAGGCAGTTCCCATCTGCCCATCTCAAATGAGCCTCCAAGGTAAAAAGGGAAGCAAGAGATTAGCACAAAGTGAAATAAGGGAGGAACCCAAGCCCATATAGGTGTTATTTGGCCAGGAAATGAAACAAGTCTTCTTCTCTCTCATCCCATCTCGTGGCTTTGAGTCTTCTAATTACAACTCAGCACCTCCCTTTAAAAGATGCAAGTTACCACTTTCTTCTTTCTACCAAAAAGGAGCCTATCTCTAGACATTCAGAGGGCTGGAGCACCCCTCCTATGAGGGCAGGCTGAGAGAGTTGGGGCTCTTCAGCCTGGAGAAGAGAAGGCTCCAGGGAGACCTTAGAGCCCCTTCCAGTACCTGAAGGGGCTACAGGAGAGATTGGAAGGGACTCTGTCAGGGAGTGGGGTGAGAGGACAAGGGGAAATGGTTTTAAATTGGAAGAAGGGAGATTTAGATGAGATATTAGGAAGAAATTCTTTGCTGTGAGGGTGGTGAGGCACTGGAACAGGTTGCCCAGAGAAGCTGTGGCTGCCCCATCCCTGGAGGGGTTCAAGGCCAGGCTGGATGGGGCTTGGAGCAACCTGGTGTGGTGGGAGGTGTCCCTGCCCAGGGCAGGGGGTTGGAACTGGATGGTCTTTAAGGTCCCTTCTAACCTGAACCATTCTATGAAAACATCAGAATATTCAGCAGCAATCATCTATTGTTACAGCAAACAAAGCTCCCTCCAAAGCAAAAGCCAACTAATTGCATGTTCTACACAACCAGTTTGTTCAAAAGGAAGAACAACAACAACAAAAAAAGCAGAAGTTAATTGCATTTTAATATAAAATCTTCACACCTTTTGCAGATGAGTAGGTTATTTCACAGTTTATTATAAAACATCTTCTGCTATCATTAACAGAAATTTAATAGTTTTCTGGTGTGGGAGGTTGAGTGTAGAAACTGCAGTGACACACCAACAAGAATTTTAAGTTTTTGCATAAGTCAACAGTGCAGATCCAGCCTGCCAGTCAGAAACAAGGCATAAAAGAGTACATGAAGAATTAGAGCTTATGTTTTTCAAAGCATTGAGCTTCCCTTTGTCACCAAAACAAACGGCTCAACGCATAGATGGTGGGACTTTCCTGGAGTACAACGTCCAAATTAAATGGCTAAAGGGTAACTGTAGGTTTGGATTGTCAAACTGGTTTAAGAAAGAACTGAGTGTTTCAATTGATTTTTTCCCCTGTGAAAAAATACATACATTTTATGCAGTTAACTTTTCTTCAAAAACTAAAAGCAGATAAAAAAAATATTATTCAAGTAGTAGTGTTCTTCAGAGAAGAAAAAATTTGAGTGTGGTTTGGTGTTTTTAATTGTAGAGACACCACCTTAGTCCTGCTCGATAAACAAAACGCAGATGCGTATTGATTTAGACATTTAGCCCGTTATGAAAATATTTAAGCCAGAACTTGCTACAAGAGATTTTATAAAGAGCATCCTTGCTCCATGTCCTTGAAAGGGCCACAGCTGCCTTCCTCACCGAGCCTCATCCCGACAAAACACTCGATGCTCAGACGACACATTTTGTCTCTGTGTGTTCTTAATAGGCTTCCGTTTACCTGCTGGAGCACAACCTGTCACTTTGGCCACCTCAAATGCCTGCAAGCCTCGATGATATTTTTTCCTACTCCTTTTTTTTGAAGGCAAGGCAGACGAAAGTCAGCCAGAAGGGTTCAAGCATCAATACCCCACTGGCAGATACTCTTATGAGGGAGCAATTTCGTGCCAGAGAGCTGGCACCAGCCTCTACAAGCTGCCTCTCAGAAGTCATCTTTGTCCTACTTTGCTTAGTTTACTTACTCGATGAGAGGTCACGGCATCGCAATGGGCGCAGAGTTTGAGAAACTTCAGATGCTGCTTGGTATCACCACAAGGTGTACGAAGAGAAAAGACGAGAAACTAAGTAAAACAAGCAGAAGGGATCGAGGTACATCCATCCCTAGCTGAAATAGGGAGAAAAGTACAAGATTTTTCAAGGGTGTTCTGGGAGTTTCCTTTACCGAGCAGCCTCCCCACATGCCAGAGCACTGCAAACATCCTTCCTTGTAATATAGATCATGGAATCATAGAATGGTTTGAGTTGGAAAAGACCTTGAAGATGACCAAGTTCCAAGCCTCCTGCCATGGGCAGGGACACCTCCCACCAGACCACCTTGCTCTAAGCCCCAGCCAGCCTGGCCTTGAACCCCTCCAGGGATGGGGCAGCCACAGCTTCTCTGGGCAACTTGTTCCAGTGTCGCACCACCCTCACAGCAAAGAATTTATTCCTAGTATCAACATAATATTTAGCAGTAGGATTAAGTTCACTGTATCTCTGTACCAAGCCCACTAAAATACCACTAATTTAGCACAACTCTCAGAACCACACAAACTGCCTCCTTGGTTTACACAATGTAGACATTTGGAGGGAAAGCAAGCACTTTTTGGTCCCACCAGCACCTAACTCAGGAGGCAAAGACCCTCCACCACTATTTGCCAATGTGATGAGTCGTCCTCAATCGTCCTTCCAAAGGCCAGATCATTGGAGGTCCCTAACCCTTTTTTCTCTCTTTAGCTCCAGTTCTCCTGGAGAGGAAAGATCATCTACATCCACTTACCTCAACTGGAGGGCACCAAGCAGCATCTCCTCAAAGACCATTTTGGATGTGGGCAAAGAAAGGGAGTTTGATCTCACTCTGTCTGCAGGGATCCTTGTAGTGAAATTTTCATGAGAGCACAGCCTGTATTTCCAGTCACCTAGAAAGATTATTTTGGGGGATCACCTCAGCTCTTCCTCTTCTTTCACCTCCAGTCAAACCTCACAAACCACAAGCAGACCTACCACAAAACAACACATTTGGCTCTAGGGTTGTGATGATTAGAAATGCTGTCTGCATTTCAAAGGCCATGCTCATTACATGCTGCTCTGAAATTCAAACACATTAAAAAAAACCTCTTCCTCCTACTCCACAACACCTGAGTAAGAGCTCACTGCGCTGAAGAGCAACATCAGCTTCGCCACTGATTTCATACTGAACCACAATTTCTATTTTCCTTAACATTTTTACACTGACACCCACTGCATAGAATCAAGGGAAAAAGTAGAGAAATAAGGTTCCAGCCTTTAGAATTGTAATTTTTCACAGCAAAGTCAACTAAATCACAACTAGAACTTTAAATCTACCTCCAAAACAAGAAACATACTGTATACCTAAGTGTCCCACAGTGAGAAAGGGTCTTTGGGTAGAACTAGAATTTGCTTTCTTGCATCTCAAATGCAAATTTCTCTAGAGATAGCTCAAAAAAAAATATTTTGTAAGAAACAAAAAAACTCTTCAGCAATAAAATATTTTTAGTACATAGACAAACCAAAATATTCTCATTTGCATATGGTACATCTTCATCTCCTCTGACATTTTTTATTTTTATCCTATACGACAATGCTACTCACAAACTAAATAACCAAAAAAAAAAAAAAAAGCAGGNGACGTTTCTGATGCCAGATGCTGAAGATCAATAGCTATTTCCCAAAGTTTATGGCATAATTAAAATTTGTAACAGGAATAATTTTCTTTTCAACCCCTCAGGCTAAGCCTAGAATTATTGACTAAGTCAAAGTTATGTAGTGTAGCATTTTTTATTATGTTTATGGATAATATAAAGGATTTTATGGTTTTTACATGTAATCTGGTAAGTATAGAAACAGTAAATAGGAAAATTTCTCTGTATCAGCACAGCGAGAGTTATAAACGTTTTGTTGTTTAGGTATGTAGAGGACATGGGTTTATTTCTGTTAGTTAACCATCAGCTACGCTACAGTTTACAGGTGGATGGTGAAAATGCCCATGAATTAACCGAGAACTGAATTTACGGCCCTGTGAAGCTTGAGCCTTCATCCTAGGGAGGGTGAACGAGACACTGGAGTCTCCACAACACCAGAAGCTGCAGCAGATATGATATTTGTAATTTAATTTACTGGAATTATGGACTGGCTTTATATTTATAACCTGAAGAGTCCACCTATGTTTTCTTCCACCCACATCATACAGAGAAGAGATCTGAAAAGCAAGTGAAGGAGAAGAAAGAGCATCTGATGGAAGACATCCACACATCACCTCTACGAGGGGAGAGAAAACCCAATTCTGCTGCACAGCCAACATTGCCATGATTTGGGTTTACTGTAACTCTCAGGCTTTCAGGTCAAATATACTCAATTTAGAAGTGAAAAGACGTATATTTGTTTCCTGTCAGCCCTAAAAACTCAGCCTTGGGCAGTGGAAAGGAAACCTAACTGGATTGCTTCGGGCTCGTATGTCTCAACCAACGCTAATAACAACACAGCCCAAATTAATCTGATCCTCTCACACTAATGCAACCCCATTACTTTCATCAGGTTTTCACAAATAACTTATAACTGGAAAGTTGGTAAACATTTCTGCTGATGAAGCACAAGAACTAATATAGCCTGAGTCAGCCCCTCTCTGCAGTGCTAGCAGGAATAAAATGCAGAAAACTTAATTGTGTTATGAAGGCACATAAAGCTGAGCTTACACAGACAGCAGAAATGCCACTTTTATACAAGCACTATTGGAAGAAAAAGATGAATCTATATACAAATTGACAAAGCCAGCTATTATAAAACTATGCACAGCACTACGGATTCACAATAACACTCAGGCTGAAAATTTCAGCTCTGCTTCCTATGACTGTTTCCACAGGGATGGATTTAGTTAACTTGAGGTTATGCTTTGTATTCTCCTGAATACTAAGGAGATCTTCAATATTTTACCAAAATAGAACCAGAAATATGGAACTGGACTAAGGCTGAAGCAGCTGCAAGAGTGGACACCAAATACCAATGCAGGTCCAAAGGCACTACACAGAACACACATATCTTTCTCAAGAGAGAAGAACGTGCCACGGTTTCAGCGGTCATGGAGTTAACTTTCTGCCAGTAGCTAGTGTGGTGCTATGTGTTGGTTTTGGGATGAGAACGGTGCTGATGGCACACTGGTGGCTTGGGTTGTTGTTGAGCTCTCAAGGCTTTTTCTGCTCCTCACGGCATCCCACCACTGAGTAGGCTGGGAAGGCACAAGAAGTTGGGAGGGGACACAACCGGGGTATTCCATACCATGGGACATCATGCTGAGTATCTAAAGCTGGGGCAAGGAGGAGGAGGAAACGTTCAGAGTGATGGTGCTTGTCTTCCCAAGCCACTATCACATGTGATGGAGCCCTGGTCTCCTGGTGATGACTGAACATCTTCCTGCCCATGAATGAATACCTTGTTTTCCTTCACTTGCACGGTTTTCCTTGACTTGAATTGTTTTTACCTCAACTCACAAGTTTTTTCTGACTTCTAATCTTCCCATTATCTCCCCCATCTAAACCGGAGGGAGTGAGCAAGCGGCTGCACAGTCCCAGTTGCCAGTTGGGGCTAAACCACAACAAGACAACAGGTCTCGTAGGAGCTAACCACTGGTTTGCAATGTTTTCTAGCTACTTTCCTGATGTAGATCCAGTAAATCTTTCTTCTCTAACTGCTGCAAATAGAAGAGTTTTGCAGTTGTTGTTCCCAGTTCTATATATTCCACAGCCATGAGATTCCTAAAAAATTAATGTCTATATCATAGTTGTGCCAAATATATTTGAACTGCATCCTTACAGAGTTCTTTTTTTTTTTCTCTGAAATAACGAGAGCTAGAAAATGATGCAAGAGGTAACGAAATCACAGTATTTCTGAACAGTGTGTGCTGCTTTTTAGCAAACGGGGCAGCATTTTGTTCTATAAGTACAGACATGTCCACACTTCCTCGGGGTTGCACAGCTTTCTGTGTAATTAAAAATTAATCTTGGGATACGAAGAAAAGTAATTAAATTTGTTTTCTCCCTCCCCTCTATACCTACGATGCATCTTCAGCTGCATTTACTGCCGCATAAACCAACTGATTTAAATAAACCAGTCCATTCTGATAAAGTCTTTTGGAAATAGGCGCTTCCAGAAGCAATTTGCCTGAACGTTGCCAACTTCATCTGACAGAGAGAAAACAGTAATTAGGATTAAAATAGTCACCACCACCCCCCAACTTTCATACATGAGCTAACTTGTTAACCACTTGTCATGACCAGGAAAGCAGGCAATAACCACTGAAACTCCCATGTCAAAAGCAACATCACTAAGAGAATGCAAAAGTCTTCAAGGAACGCACACACAACATGACATAAAACACTTTCCCTGCCTCTTGGGTTTTGTTTGGAAGCCTTCACAGCGTGCTCTTAGTTTAACAATTCATAAATAGTTTCAGAAGGGAAAATTCAAACAGAACGCCTTCTACCCAAACAGCCTGCTTGGCCTTGGAACTTGACGATCTTCGGGTTGGAACTTGATGATCTTTAAGGTCCCTTCCAACTCTGACCATTCTATGATTCTAAGATTATACCACCTCCTTTGTGGTGGAAATCAGTGGAGACGCTGGTTTTCAAGCAAAGGAAAGAAAAAGACAAATACAATAACCCCCTCGCAACAGCCACCTTTTCCACCAGGACCATGGAACACAATCTCTACATAGAGAATTTTTTCAAATTCCAGCTACTTCCAGAAAACTTCCAGTACTTGAAGGAGAAGGAAATAGAGACCTTGCCGAGATCTACCACAGCTACAGAGCACTCTTCAGCTTATCAACTAGTGTCATATTTGCACAAAAAAGTTTACATAAACCTTAGTTTCTTCTGCCTCAACTGCTAAAACCACGTTGATATTCCCTGTGTCAACCAGCGTTCTATACTTTTCTCCATTAAGTGACAAACTTTCAGAGAAAAGACGGATGGGAGCAGCTCAAATAAATACAAGGCTTACTACACACACTGAAGAATGATGTATCGGGGGGAAAACCAACATCTTTTGGAAAAATACACTTCCAGAAGAACATCCAAAATACCTGACCCTACCACTGACAAGAGCTTATTTCTACATTTGCTAGAATTTCGAAGTTTGAAGTAGCTTTATGGATCAAGATTACGAGGGAAATTTTTTGGACACTTTGCAAAACATCATCCTTTTACTACATATCTACTACATTTTCAATTTCAGTTCTATTTATTGCAGCAAGATGTTGCTATCTCTCTTCATTTTCAGGCATATATATTAGGATGCAATCATCTACAACATACCTCTAAGAACTGGAAAGGATTATAACAGCAAAACAACAATAATACGAAGATTGGGAGTTGGCAGTCTTGGGTCCAATATCCACTTCTGCAGTGGATTCTCACCAATGGAGAGAAACTCACTCTTATCATGCTTCAATTTCTGCAGTTTTCTCAGTTTTAATATGCTTATGTAAGTGAAGATATTTCTGCAGAACTGAAATCCCAAACCCGGACTGATGAGTACATAGAAACTGGGAAATCAAAGCTTAAAAAAGAAAATAATAAAAAAAATAATAAAATAGCATACCTGTGACGAAAGAGTTTAAAGCACCTAAAAAAATTGTTGGAATGACTTAAACTGAAGTCAAAAGAGTGCTCTGTGCTGATCCAGCTGCTGATGGCTCTGCAAGACTATTCGAATCACATCTTTTTCACAGCATCAGGACAGTGATCAGAACATACTTCTCCAGCTCTCTAGATTCACCACTTTGAAACGAAAGTCAAAAATCTACAGGAGGCAGCTGGAAAATGAATTATTTTAAATTACCCATTGTTACCGTACCCGGTTGGTGAATAGAGCCAATCTGTGTAAGAAATGCTGTCGCAGGAAACCCTGACTATTATCATTCAAAAAGACCCAAGAAGGGACCCAATGATTTTCTGCTAATAATTGTCCAGAGAGCAAACAGGCACTCAAATTCTGGGGACTGAGGTCATCGAACTCAAAATGAGGAGGAAGCATTTTTACAATGGAATTTAAGAGTTACCACCTCTGGGCAGAGAACCCCAGTTAATAACTGCAGCTGATTACAGCGTTCATTATCATCATTCAGGGTCCTGCTCAAAACCAAGATGGTCCACATGGCCTAACACAGCGGGTAGACCTGGTGACCAAGAAGCCCTCTCTTATTAACATAAAGAAGATTAAGACTGAAAAGATGCCGTTCCGAAATTCACTTTCTGGGACATTTGCTTTTTAATTCCTACTGCCTCATGCAAGCATCCCATGCTCTTTATGCAAGCTCTTCATATCTTGCTATCACCCTTCTCAGCAAAAAAAGCAGCAGTCGCTTCTTTTAGATCTGGTCTGTAAATGTTTCATGTGACTACACATACATTGATCTAAAAATCAACATCAGAACACAAGAGCAAACCCTGAGGAACGCACACTTCAGAGCTGATCCACAGCCCAGATTAATTATGGAAGGAATCTGAATTTGCTGGAAAATATATTATATTATATTTATTTAATCATATGCTTATATTAAGGATATATATATAACGCAACACTCCATAAAAATGCTTTAGATATGCTAATAAACAGCACAAAAGGGAGCCCTGAAAAAAAACTCACCTACTTTTTCAAGGTAGTATATTAATAATGCTCCTCTCATTTTTGCTCACTTACTGTGTCTCCCAAAAACTGAAATCAGCTGTTTTAACTTGAACTTGCCCATTTAACTCTGTCCTCTGCGGGCCAGAGGGGAAAGCACCACATTTACACACACTTTGCAAGCCAGCAAAACATCCTACGATCATCTTGCCACACAATACAGTGTAAAAATCAATTACAACTCACGTACGATATCATAAAATTAAAATTTACAGTAATTACATCTTTGGGGGCTAATATTGTCACACTCTCTAGTAAACAGTAGTTAATTCACAGGAAGACTGAAAACAGCAATTCATGCAAAGGAATGGATCTTAACTCTAGAAGTAAAAAAAAACCCAATAAAATAACAAAAGAAAAAAATAATAATAAATAACAAAACATAGCCCACAAATGAGAAAAATACAAGATATTCTCAGCTGGTTGCAGTGATTTTCAGAAGGGCTCTCGCTTGGATGAGGAATCAGCTCATGGCTGGCAGTCAAAGCCCTTACTGTTCTGGGTTTTTGCTCTTTTCAAGTTGTCACACCCAGGCTGCCAACCTCCCTAGAAATGAAGGTCTGAGGCATTTGTAGAAGCAGCAGAGGAACGACGGGGCCCAACCCGAGAGCTAATTTATTCTCTGAGCTCACTCCACGCCGTGCAAAAACCGAAACTGCCGTGACGGCGGAGCGACCTTCTATTTACTGACTGACCAGATGGGGAGAATTACTGACTCTTCTAAGCCTCGAGCCGCCTTCACCATCTGAAGGCTGCCTGCTGAAATCAAATAAAAGGTCTCTGCGTAGTCTTTAGAGCACAAACCCGTATCACAAAACCATTATGTTGTGCCCTTAGAAAAAAAAAAAAATAACTCAAGGAGGGAACAGGACCCAAATCCTTGGATCCCCCAAAAGGTTTTATTATTTTTTTTTTTTCCATGGCAGAACTGGGACACGTGGGAATAGAATAGCAAGGAGGTTTGTACACCTGCTGCCCAGGCCGTATCTCTTTTCCTAATGAATAAGTGAAGCCAGCCTCCAGGGCTGTCAATCTGGCACCTTTAGTAACTCACACAAGTGCAAAGTTCTCTAAAAATAAATAACATGAAAAGAAATGCAAGTTCTCCCACTAGCAGTGGTTTTTGACAGGTATCTTGAGTAATGTTAATTTTTTCACCTTTTCTTTTTTTTCTTTTTTTCCCCTCCCTGAAAAAATACCAGTTGAATCACCAATTATTTTGGACAGTTTTTAGAAACAAGCACACATGGAAATAACCCAGTACATCAGACTGATGGCAAGTGAAAAAAATTATACTGGAGGGGGGTGTGTTTGCGTGCATGTACAGACAGAACATCTTCATTTTAAAAATTTTTACTTTTACTGTGCAGCCCTAATTCTTATCCCATTTCCACTAATGCAAATCAAGAGAATTTCCCTTTGACTAAGCTCACTTACACTAATGGAAAAAAGTCACAAATTAAAGTCAGAATCCCAATCACAGTTTCCAAAAGACCCATATGAAATACAACGGGTCTGAAATTGTTTTACATCAGTTTTATCAACATGATTTTTATTACCAGCAGTGAAATAACTCGTCACATACAGCATGAAAAACGAGAACAAAATCAGGCTGGATATATTTCCGAACAGCAAAACACTGTAACCTCAAGACAGATACTGAATGAAGAAAGAGAAGAAAGAAACACCACCAACTCTCTCACTGCCAAGCCAGAAATGGTGCTTAGACCTGCACACTACTCAATATTACCATTGCTTTTTTCCAAAATTAAGATCTGGATCAAAATTGAATTTACGAGTGTATGTTTTCTGTGTAGTATGTACGTACTAACTAACACACACCACAAACAGCAGTGGGAGAGACGTTCTCCGTGAACAAAAATCTGTTCTGACATAAACACAGTTATTCCCAGTTAACACAGGTCTGTATTTGGATGCCCGTATGACATGCTTGCATGTCTATAAAGAACAACTTCAGGGGGAAAAAATAGCAAAACTGCTACCCATTGACTAGAAACTTACTGTTTTGGTTGTCAGAAAACCAACTGAAATTCTACAATAGCTTGAGGATTCTTGCAAAACCCAAAATAGATACAAAGCTTGATCCCTTGCTGGTATGCAAGGCAGGAGAAAGAGGCCAGGAAGAGACCGGTAAAGACAAGCAAAAGAAAAGCACAGGTTGAATGTCAGGGAGGGGGGAAGAAGAAAAAAAAAAAAAAAAAACCAACCCAAAACTGAATGCTATGAAGATAAAGTAATGGAATAATTCTGCAGGAGGATAGTATATTTCCTGGGACAGTAAAACCATCTGTTGGAAGAAAAAAGGGCTACTGGGAAAACACCCTTTCTCAAAGCAAAAACTTGCCATTAACAATGCAAAAGGAGGACTAAGCAGGATTTACCAACTGCTATGTTTAGGTTTCTACTGCAAATTTAGAACACCTAGGATAGACTATTCAACTACTCTGTTCTGACCACAAGTGTGTAAGGGCTATTCTCGACGATCTTTAAGGTCCCTTCCAACTCTAACCACTCTATGTTTCTATGATTCTGCATTCCTGTGCTGGGACAAACCAGAGTAAGCCAAGAATGCAAAGAAAAAAAAAAAGGAGAGAATATTTTTCATCTTCCTGTATCTGCCCTGCAACAGGTGCTCCGTTTGTGCAAAACAGTCGTGCAAAGTATTTCCCACCCAAAAAAATGTAATAATATTCAGAGATGATCGAACAGTAACCTCAGCATCCACAGATTAACCTGTGTTGACAACACAGCGCCAAATGCTTACACCATCTTATCAGACCTTCCCTTACCCTCCTAAATTCCTGCAGTGGTGGTTTTTTTTAAACAAAAAAAATAATTAAAGAAACAACTACAATGTATTACAGAGGTGATGGATGAGGATTTCCTCCTTTCCTCAAAAACACATGCAAAAACACGACACAGCACAGCACGGGCTGCGACTGCCGCCAGCCAGATGAGCTCCTACATGCAGAGAACTTCTAGTGCTGCCCCCCCCCCCCCCAAAAAAAAACTTCCCAAGGGCAGGTGGCACGTGCTTACCTTGCTGGGATGGAACTGGGACTCTGGGTTCATTCTCCCCCATTTCTAGAACCCGACCAAATCAAGGAGCCAAGCCGCTTGATGAAGTTGACTCGGTTGCTGTGCGAGTTTTGACCTCCTGACTTTCGACTGCGGCGCCGTAACCGTATACCCGACTTTTCCTCCTGTGAATAATTAGTACCCTGCTTCCCCAGCTTACCTGGGCTCGCCTGACCTGTTTCTCTATAAACTGACATCATATCCTTTGATCTCCTTCGATTACCGCGTGCTTCAGGGCAAGGCTGCTTTGTCTCCTCTTGGAGACACCCTTTCCTTTCCCTTTCACCCAGACAAGGATCTCAAGACTATTTATTTCTCTTTTCCCCGGCAGGTGTTTTAGTCGAAATACCAACAGAGAGTTTGCAACTGATTTTAAAGATAGTCCAAATTTGCATTTCATAGGGAAACTAAATGGTAAGCATCAAGCCAATCTCTGTGCGAACTCTACAGCCTCAGCTTTCCACAACCCTGTAAACGTGGTGCCCCCTTGGCCAAAGCTGTGCAAAGAACCCAAAACCTAAACCCCAAACCCACTCGTCCCCCTCTCTTCCTCAAAGATCACCTCCAAGAAAACCCTTTACTTGAACTCTCTCCTTTTGACATCCTTTTGAAATAAAACAAAAATGTTATTCTTCATCTATCTCCCTCGTTCTCCGGCACAAAGACACAAACTATTAAGATAATCTTATCCCGCCAGACTTGAGTTCTAAGAAAATATTTTCTCTTTTCTGCTGGGGAAATCAAATGACAGGTTTCTGATACATTTGAGATCAATTTGTTGAACTAGTACACCTACCTGCCTACCAAGTTTGTTTTATTTTAACATTTACATTTGCAACTGCCAATGAGAAAAGAAATCAAAGAGAAGCCACAGCGCTATTTCATAGGAACAAACAACGACAAGCTAAAAGAGCTAAATCACAAAGTTGACCTCCAGCTGCATTACGCTCAAAACAGTCTAATCAATAGCGTCAGGAATTTTTTTCATCCACTACAAAATAAGTCTGTTTTGAAAACTAAACGGTCTGGTCTTTTTCTTCCTTTTAAGTAGTGAAATAGTTATTTATTAGAACAGAAAACAGCGGCTGGGGGATGGTGGGGGTGATGGAATTGAAGATAGCTTTTCAAGATAATTCAAGCGAGGTAAAAATGTACCTTTTAAAATAGAATTTCTGAAACAAACTACGCCAATTCAAAGAAAATTCTTACTTAGGAATAAGAATACCCCCACAGACAGCAGCTGTCTTGGAGCTAATCATCACATTTCTATCCTCTCCAAACACAAACTCTCCATGTCCTGAAAAACACAAATCTTTAAATAACCTACATTATTATAACTTCTAAACATGGGAGAACATATGATTAGTTTTTGCCTTCAATACTATATCCTGTGATGTCCTACCCTATATAAAGGGAGATAGACTTCTGATTTATTTGGAATTTGTAAAGCAAGAAAAATGACTGTTTTCTTAGCCACCGAGTACCAGCACTGTCCTTAAAGAGTAAGATTCTGATTTGAGGCTTTTAGCACCTACCAAAGTATTTTGCAGTTTAAGTTCCAGCATTTTCTCACATCACCTTCTGTTAACTCTTAAATATTTTTAAGAATTCAAGAGATGAGAGTGATAGTACTGAAAATACTTCTTCCTTCGAAAAAGAGTCTGCGAAGTGAAAATAGCACAGAAAGGACTGAAACTCAAGATTTTTCACACTCCCTCTTCCAACAACGACTGATGGCGAAGGACGGTCAGTTTGGGTTTATGTTCTCCTAAAACTGTTTGTCCTAATTTGTGTGCAATGACTGGAACGGAGTGCTCTGCGGAGGAGGAACTCTTCATTCATTCACTCTCTCTAGAAAGACCCAAATGGGAAAATGCAGTGGGTTTTGGTTTGGTTTTGGCTTTTTTGAAGGGGGNTTTGGGGGGGGGGGGGGGGGGGAATAAATAAAAAAATATATATCAACAGCTAATGGTTGCTGTCATTATTGGTAACGTGCTTCAAAATCTGAGGTGTATTATACATACTCTAAAAATATAACAGAAATTGCACAGAAGATATAAATCCTATTTAGAACTGAACTGTAAGCACTGGGAACAGGCAGAGATCTTTTACATGATTCGCGACGATGTCTCTGATCCTGTCTCCATGAACACCTGCGAGCTGATAACCGAGCATTTTAAAGTTCATCACAGGAGAGGAGGAGTCCACAAAGTCCCTTGTGGTGACCAACTGTGACAACCTGACATTTTTCACAAGAAAAAATGACAAATCTTTCACCTTCAACAACAGTAGGAGTTCTAGGAGACAAGAGAGAGTGCCAATCCCCTTTGTCCCTCACAAAAACAGAGGGGCAGAGATACTGATGCTCAAGTTGTTTATACTGTTGGTGTTTGGGGGTTTTTTTTGGTTGCTGTTAGTGGTTATTTGTTTATTTGTTTTAAAAACAACAAGGTTGTTTTATTTTTCCATGGCAAATGGCACAGTAAAAGGAACGGCACGGTTTGGTTAGCCTCCAAGTTACAAGCAGTTGTTTAGCCTACAACCTCAATTAAGATAGGAGACGGGGCGGGGGGGAAGAAATTATCTTCTACAATTAAAAGGGATTAAACAAAAAAGCAAGGATAACCAGTCTAAAAAAGCACAGTGCAACAGGTTTTCAGTGTTTACGCAAACGATGCACTAAGGAAGGAGTGGCAGGGACAGAGCTGAGCCCAACTTACAGAAACAGGGAGTTCCCATCAACTTTAACTTAAATTTCCTTCCTTTCTCCAAGAAAGAAACCTGACCAGTGAGTAAAACCCACGAAAAAACTTACTCCATGATGGATGAGATTCTCATCCCACATTCCTCTGCCTTACCCGAGTTCTATTTTCAATTCCAGTTGGTGGAAAGTTTTTCAGCAGTTACAAGGATTGCGTGGTGTAAGTCTCCACACAGAAGCAAACATCACCACTTTGCAGCTTAATGGGAAACAAAGTAAGCACTAATTACAGCTCGTTACAACTTTTTTTGTCAGAAAACTACTTGCCATCACAAAAATACCACTTTGCAGAAACAAGTGGTTTTATGGTCAGAAGATCTAGCTTTAATGAGCCTTCTTATCAAGAAAGTATCACAGGTTCAAAAACGGTTTTGAGTTTTGTTCGGGTGTTTTGTTCGAGATTTTCTCTTGGGAGGAAGGAGCTGGTTGTGGTTTTGGTTGGTTCGTTCGTTTTATTTTTTCACATTTTTTTAAAGAGACCACAAAAAGCTCCAAACCACTACACTGTAACTCACAACATATTAACGTGGGCTGAACAAGAACCAAGATTTAGATCTTCCAGACCCAAAAGAAGGGGTTTCATCCTCTTGGCCGCTTTGTTGGAGCAGCAATCTCGTTTTTGAAAAGCACATCCAGCAAAATGAGTAACACGTCGCTCAAACTCTCCTTGATCCCCTGCTCAGTGAGGAAATAATCACATGCCAAAGGAATTTATTAGTATGCAGAAGAAAACAAGAGTTGAAAACATCTGTGGAGTTCTCATTATTTTTTCTCTTGTTTTGTTAATAATGCATCCATTACTTTTCCCAATACCTGAATTATGGATAATTGTTCTGTCTCTCCAAGACCTCTTAATCCTGACATGAATGATGAATGTAACACGGTAGAGGGGGATCTAAGAGTATAATGCAATTTGTGACCCCATTCCAGAGCTTTATGACCATCAGGAAACAACTCAATGTCTCTCTCCACTCTCAAGTCCCCATTTGGAAAGCTGAAACAAGAACACTTTGACAGCTTTCCCCAACAGAGGTATTTCTCCCTCCCCAGTAAACAGGCGCTTTGTCAAAATATCATTGCTGAAGTTTCTTTCAATATCCTTTTCTGATCAGTTCCTGCTCCTCAGTTTTCCTTCACAGAGCTTTAGCAACCAAACCTCAAAATATAATAAATGTTAGCAATAAAAATCAGCAATGGCCTCCTGATTCACTTCTAGTGTTTTTAGACTTCCTACGTAATGAAAATATAGATGGATAGAATATAGAATTTAGAAAATAAATAACAACTCAAGCTCAACTTCAGCAGCTGAAAGGTGAGTGCAGAGAAGCCAAAGCTACAGACCCACGAGTGCAAAGTCAGTTTGTAGAAGACAGACAAAAAGAAGAATTAGCTTCTCCTTCTTCCTTCCAATTTGGTCTTTTCGGTATTAAACCAAATCAAATCATGCAAACAAGTCTAAAGAACTGATGCCACTTTATAATCTGGGCCCGCATACAACAGTAATGCAGAGTATAAAAGATCTAAGAAAAAGGGTAACAATTTCTCTGCCCTTCAATCCATGTGAATATTTATAAAAGCAGCAGAATTAAATGAGTACTTTTTAAACATGTCATTTGTTTTACTTAAAAATCTCTGCATAATTTATTTCCGCCACCCCTACATTTGATGGATCTTGTAGTCATAACTGAAAGCAAAAAAACCCTCCAAAAACTGAATGACAAAAGAAAGCAGCTTAAAAAAAAAGGAGAGCAAAAGAGTGAGGGAATGAAAAATGTTTTCCTAATACTTGTTGGCAAGAGAGCTAATGCTAAAAATGCCAGCTAATACTCACTCCATCTTGCACAACTAAGAAGTAAATCTTAGTACTCTAAAATCCCATGAGCAAACAGAGTCTAAAAATCTGATACAGGAAATTAAAAGCTGTTTGGCTTAAAAAAGAATAAAATTGAAGTATTTTATCCTTACTCTACCCTTTTAGAGAAAGCACTTCTTTAAAACACTAAAACGGGTGACCTTGCATTTAGATTTTGGCAAGATGAACGCTCGTCTCCAGCACATCAAGCACAGCTGGGAAGAGTTGTGGTTTAAGTAGGTCAGCTCGCATTCCAGCCACAGATGGAAGCCTTTCTAACAAATATACTGTATAAAATAAAATGATATAATACAGAGATGGATCTTCAAGCCAATGAGGACTCGGACTCTGAAGCATCTTCTACCCCAGCAAATACAGAGGAGCCGGGAAGAATCTTAACGTGTGAATCTTCCATCACTAAAGCCTGTTTCAACAGAGGAGCTCTAAAATATATCTCAGTATATATAAAGAGACATATATATGTATGTTTATCTTATAAAGAAGCAATGCTACGCTAACAAATCACTTCTCTTTTTGGAATTGCCACGTACAGAGGGACAGGAAATGTCACAAGTTGCAACAAAACTCAGCTTTATCCTCTCACCACCCAGGCTGAGCGGTGAGTCTCTGCAGAGGAAGGCTGACAACAGCTTTTGCTACACATCTTCTGACAAATGAGGGGGCATATTGATAAAATGCTATTCCTACACCCATTTTTTGCTCCTGTAGCCAGTAGACTTGCTGCCTCCTTGTGTCAGGGATGGTCTTCCGAAGGTACGATCAACCAATGCTCACTAATCTCACAGTTCCACCAGCAGAAAGCTACCTGCTTTTTTCTTCTATCGCTTCTCAGTTTCTGCTACTTAAAAAAAAAATAACACCACATTAATCAGCCCACGAAACAGCACAGAGCATGGAAAGACGACAGCTTTTTTTTGGTGCCGACAAGCTGTTGGGGGAGCTGAGGCTCTTCCATCCCAGCCGCAGCGTGCCCTGCACACGTACACACCGAGCCCAAGTTCAGCAGACCCGTAATTCACCATCTCCTCCCCTCCAGTGAGATGCTCTCACATCACATCTGCTCGCAGCCCTCCTCTGCAGATAAAGCACATCTCATTAGTTTTTAACAACTACTCTGCAAAAAAAAAATTCAACTATGCAAACCGAGGTTCTGATTCTGGCCAGGCACATCATCTTTGATGGCAACACATTTGATTCTGCTTCAGACAGAATGAATTCTTCCTTCTTTCCCCCCAGACTAGTTAGCTCAATTATTTACTATAACTAACTCTCTCTACAAAGCGTTTCTACTACGGAATAACGCTCTTCATTGCTGTTTCTTCCTCTGAATTATCTATGCAATACTCCTAAAAAACAGAATGAGCTCTATATTTTTCCAAACAGTGTAAAGGCAGCAAAATCTTATTCTCCCAAACTGAGCTGGGGGGGGGGGNTTCTCTCCAAATCTGCAATAAAGTTTAATTTTTCCCAATTCCAGTTGCGGCGGTGCACTCCCGGAATACACAGCTGCTGGCTTTGTATTTACTAGCATGCAGTTATTGCATTGCTTAATACATTATCACATAGATTTTTATTCTTTTTTTTTTTTTTTAAATACAGAAGCAACACAGGAAATGAGATCTCAAATACGTTACCTGTGCCCCTTTTTTCCCTGCTTACACACCATGCTTTAATCAACAATTTGTATCTCAGGCAGGGTATTATGTAAGGCAAATAAAAAAGCATAAAAAGCCAAAATTAAGGATGAGATGTTAATTCCATGTCAATAATTAAAAGAATCAGAATCTCAATCACAATGCTCACTGTAGACAAAAAAAAAAGTAATAATAAATTAAATAAACTTTTAACTCTTGTCTGCTCTGAGCTGATCTTTCCATGACTTCCTATGTGTCAGACACATGAAAAAAGCAAAAGCCCAACAGAAATTACTACAGTATGAGGCAGCAGAAGAAAACCAAAGAAAGTCTCAAAGCTGGCTGATTTAAAGCATCAATTTAAACCACAACTTGCACAGTTTAAGTTTTCTTAACTGACATTCCAACGCCACCAGTGTGTCAGAGATTATTAGTACTACAATTTCACAAGCCACCAGCAGGTATTCCAACACCTTTGACATATTCCACTCGCATTCCTCACAAAAGCTGGCCAAAAATTATTTAAAGTTTAAAATTCTGATTATGGGTTGTAAATAAAAGAACATTTCTGGTGCAGAAATTGGCTGGACTTTTTTTTCAACAGCGCTGCATTGTATAGACAGAGAAACTACCATAAATCTTTTTTAAATATCTTATTGATCCTTACTTATTTCCTTGGTTCAATTATAGTAATTTTTAAGATATTTTGCTGTCTTAGGATCTGTTATCGGAAAGTATCTAGCCAACAAACTGCTCATCCCGGACATGAACACAACTTCAGAAACTTTAAATTTGTAATTTTTTCCTTTGTGAATACAGTACAACTTCAAATGCCTAGATCCAAAGTCTTAGTGCAGTAGGCAGTTCCTTCAGTCACAGCAATTATATTTAAGTTAATTATATCAGCAGCCACTTAAACATGCAGATGATGGGAAAGAGCAATCTCACCTACAGACCAAAGTCGTCCTTAAGAACACAAGTCACCAGGAGACACAGTCCAGAGCAGTTTGTCCAAAACCTTCCCACGAATCCTCGTAAACTACAAAACACTTCTCAATACCCTGTAGCAAACTTCAGGCTCGTAAGGCAAGTATAAACCATGAAAAAGATAAATAGTAAGTCAGAAGCTATAGTTTACAACATGAAGGATGAAGAAGAAAGGCCATTTTGTTAATGACAATTGCCTTAAGGCTTTGGCTATACAAATTGAAACATTTCCAACCTTTTACTTCATTTTGTGGGTATCTCTAGTTACAAGGAAGTTCTTCTACGCAGCGGCTGCTGTTGCCGTGCCTCTGTATTTGCACGGGGACACGGAGAGAAAACAGACCATGCAGAAAAAAGTTCAGGGAAAACACTGATTTTTGCCTAAATTATTCAAAGACTGATAATTACAAAGTGGCCGGTAAAAATCACAGAACGCTTTGCAGCATCCATCCAAACAATTCCAAGTGTATTTTGAGAGCTGGTCTGCCAAAGGCTAAAGTAAAAAGTTTCAGACTTAATGACTACTAATAAAAACACTGATCTCCAAAAAAAATAACAGAAGCAAACGATCTGCAAAGGGCAATTGCTCTTATTACTAGGAGATTTACTTTTTTTAAGCATTCCTTAAGTAATACACCTGCAGGTACATACGCATTAACTTCCCTTTTGCCTGGTGAAAGAAACAGGCAAAGAAAATGCCTTGGTACATCTCATGTCCAACAATTCAAAACACTAACTTGAGCTGTTTCCTAAAGCTTTGACCTTACCATTAGGTACCAAAGGTGTTTGTGGGAGCCAAAAAGGCCAAGAAAATTACTCCTATCAAAAATACACAGCATACTGGAGTATACAACCTGACTTTAATAAATATCTCCATAAAAACAGGAGAAAAGGTCATTAGTTCAATACTCATTTGATGATAACGCATGCTGGGAGCCCAGAAAGTCAAACACAACCTGGGCTGCACCAAAAGAAGCGTGGCCAGCAGGTCGTGGACGCGATTCTCCCCCTCTACTCTGCTCCGGTGAGACCCCACCTGGAGTCCTGTGTCCAGCTCTGGAGTCCTCAACACAGGAAAGACATGAACCTGCTTGAACAGGTCCACTGGAGGGCCATCAAGATCACCAGAGGGATGGAACACTTCTCCTGTGAAGACAGGCTGAGAGTAATGGGGTTGTTCAGCCTGGAGAAGAGAAGGTTCCGAGGAGACCTCAGAGCAGCCTTCCAGTACCTGAAGGGAGCTCCAGGAGAGCTGGAGAGGGACTCTTGGTCAGGCAGTGGAATGACAGGACAAGGGGTAATGGTTTTAAATTGGAAGAGGGGAAATTTAGATTAGATATTAGGAAGAAATTCTTTCCTGTGCAGGTGGGGAGACCCTGGCCCAGGTTGCCCAGAGAAACTGCGGCTGCCCCATCCTTGGAGGTGTTCAAGACCAGGCTGGATGGGGCTTGGAGCAACCTGGTCTGGTCGGAAGCATCCCTGTCCACAGCAGGGGGCTGGAACTTGATGATCTTTAAGATCCCTTCCAACTCTAATCATTCTATGATTCTACAACCACCTCCGCGTGTTTATGTCCACCTGCTTTTCCATAAAAAGGTCTCCTAAAGAAGATCAAGGTAATGAAGGCCACCCTTTATCTTCCTAATGAATACACATCTGTACAACTGTATTGCAGCAGAAAGATACATCTCCAGTATTCAAAATGACACCAGTATTCAAAATTCATTTGAAATGTCGAAAGAACAACTTGTACAAGGTCAAGTCTGTCCCACTCCTCAGTGCAAACGTTGTTCCCAGCCTGGCATTTTACCGCTGTAGGAAGGGAAACGGAGTGGACATGTCACTTCAGAACTGGCTTTCAAGCACACAAATAAAAGGTTATCTTCTCAAGGTTGCAATTATAACAACAAACACCACCCCTCAGCGTTTAGCATATGGATGGTGATGTGCAGATGGCTCTCAGGCTGAGAAAACACAACTTTACCTGGAATTAGATGTAAGAGCCTGCAATTTTAAGCAAATCAAAATATAGCCCTCATCTTGAAAGCATAATAACTGCATGGGACAGAATTCACAACATGCTTAAAACACTTGATTTGCTTCCATTCTCCTCGCGTTGCTTTTTCTAAAGAATGAAATACAGAGAGACAAAACACGCAGTGTACACATCTCACCCAGCTATGATACAGATTGAGAATAAAGGGTGCAGAAGAACAGAAGTCAGCCCTCATGTATTAAAGAGATGAGCCCATTGTCAACTCCTATGCACCGAGGAAGACCCTCAGCGCATCCTCCCCGTGTTGCCAGGCAACCAGTCCTGTATCCTTAGCTGTATTCATTAGCCATTAACCACCATCAGGCTCCCTTTCTTTTTTGCTCCCCCTCAAACAGTCTCCAGCTCTCCTAGACGTACGAAGGGAAGGGGGAAGTTAAACAAGATGACTTCCTTTCTGATCAAAAGTAACATTCCGAGTCATAACAGCTAATAGATTTTAGCCAATTCGCACAATTCATATAATTGCTTTGTAGTGAAAGATACAGCATGATTATACAGTACAGTTCTTTTAGTAAGAGGGCTCTGTTAAAAGTCAACATTAATAGAAATCTTCTAAAAATGCCTATTATTAGACAGCGATGATCTCATGCTGACAGTGCTAAAGTGCCCTTTAGAATTTGTAAAAAATAAAATAACAGATGACAGCTTTTTAACTCCGGAAGAATGGCATTCAACACGAGGAAATGCTATTCTAAACCTTGTCGAGATAAATAAATATCAATTCATCTGAGAAGTAGAAATGTTTTATCTTCACTGTACTCCATGAAAACAAAGCCATACTTCAACCACTAGAGGAACCAATCCACTGCCCTTAAGTACAAACCACCTCCAAAACACAGCTTTCCCTGCCTGCCTATCCCCAAGCTATGGGTTAATTCCACTTGTAGTTAAGTTATATGGCTATAAACTGAGCTCAAAAACCCAAATGAAGTGGATAAAAACTCTCTCCCCTCCCCAGTTCCAGGTTAGCTTCTGCCACAGCATCTCATCCTCCTCCTCCCATGGCAGCCCAATCACCTGTGGTGGAACAGGGGCAGTGGTAGAGCCCTGGTAGCTTGATACTGCTGTGGAATAAGTCTATAATACACTCTTGGTATTTCAGTGTCATCTTGTCTTGTTATCTTGTTACATTTCCATAAGACTGAAGTTCAATAGAACTCCTCAAGTGAAAAAAAAATATTAAAATACTGAAAAACTTATTGCAAGGCACTAAAAAACATCATAGCACAATTCTGCAAGAGAGAAACACCAGCTTTCCAGTGTGATGCCGTGCAGAGGTCTCTCTTGAACATCCAACTAACAAGTTGCCTTGTCTCTCTCTTTAGTTTTTGAGAGCACCACGTGAACATGTTTTCAGGTCTGTTAACCATCACTGGAGAAGCTTGACTAGCCACTATTAGGACAAGGAGCGTGAACAAGACAAGAAAGCGTCATGACAAAGAAAAGGCTAAAAGAAATAAACAGGGCAAATGTTTTCCAACAGCGTAATCTTTTGGGTAGCTTTCCAAGAACCATGAGAGCGTTTCCATCACCAGAATCTTCAGGATTGGAAGCTTTTGCTTCATTTTAAGTTCAGCTACCGAACACGCCAAAGCAGTTATTCCAAGGTAGCCCTGTTGCCTCAGACAGGACAACCACACTGGTTGCTCCAGCTTTAAATTATTCCATGTTCTATACATAACAGAGGAGAAAAAACCCACCACGATACCTTTCCATTTCAGAAGAAAAATTGATAAGAGATAGTAAAGTGTAAACATGAGGAGGAACTTCTTCACTTCTTCTGGGCAGAGCCCTGGAAGAGGCTGCCCAGAGAGGTTGGTGGAGTCTCCATCTCTGGAGACATTCCAAACCCCCGTGCAACCTGCTTTAGGTGGACTTGCTTCAACATTGGGGTTGGACCATATGATCTCCAGAGGTTTCTTCCAACTCCGTATCATTCTGTGATTCTGCAAAACCATCACATTACAACTGAAGAAATTCTCCATTTTGTTTGGTAACACTAAACAGGGTGAAGAGAGAAAGCACAAGAATCTGAGACGATACTCGCTGTGCCCAGATGGTCCAAGGGTTCAGGAGAGATCCCATCTTCAGGGCAAGCAGCCTCTCCACAAGCCCAACCCTCCTTCTGCTGTGTCAAGGCAACCACTTATAGGACATATTTAAAATATCCACTCTGATCTACTGGGAAAGGCAATTTTGGTTTTTATTGTGACTGGTTAAATGAGAATATTTTCATAAGTACATCTTGGAGTCACATAATTTCATCACTGCAAGCCCTTCTGTCTTGATCCACAACTTATTAATGCTTCGGTTTATTAACAGTGTATCAGTACCATGACAGTAATTTAGAGGAGTTCAATATTTGCTAAAAATATGACAGTCTGGCCATCTGTGAGCCCTGGATTACTACAGTATTTCCCAGATATTCCAAATATTAAGTTTTAACACACGCTTATCTGGAGTCTTACTAAAGGAGTATCTGCATTTAAACACTTCTCAAATCAGAAAATTAATAGCAAATTATGTAAATAACTCTGTAATCCTTACAGCAAAACTACCAATTCTCACAAAGTCCTGAGAGAAGGATCACAATTCCACCCCGAAAGGAGGTACAATCAAGCCCACAATAGCATTATTAGGTAGAACAAAATTATAAAACAAAAACAAAGTTCATACATACTCGCAAGTAGTTAACTGTTCAGAAAATTATTAAAATAACTATCTTCTGCAATGAGTGCACAAACAAAACAAGCTCGCCACATCTCACCGCGGAACACAGTAAGTTAAATAATTCTGGAGGAAAAAGGCTAAAGATATGCAGTGTTAGAGGATACGTTTTCCATATACATGAGAAATCAAAGCACATACATACATAATGAAAGCTGTAGACTGCTGAAAATTAGTCTCTGGTTTGGCTTTTAATTTTCTACAGATATTTAATTACCCCTTCCTCATTTTTACTGCCTCGCTCTCTATACCAGGAGTATGGTACCATGAAAGTAAAATTAAGGGGAACAAAAATGTGAATTCCCATTCTAGCAATTTCGCTTGCAACTGAGCTCACGGAATACAGAAGCCAGACTTGCAACCCAATTTTCAATTATTTATAGTTTGCTGCCTTCATAATTTCACATTTTCCATTCAATTATAGTGATCTTCATATGCAATTTTTCAGACAAACCCAGACACTCACCGAGGCACTAAGACACATAAGCATTTGTGCCACCGACTGGCATTTCTGTTTAATTACCACAGCTTGCCCCAAATTATTGGCTCATGCTTACACTTTATTTTGACTAAATACTAAGTTTGCAACTTAACTCCTTAAAATACTCACTATCGTTCTTCTGAGCACGTAATACCCTCAACATTTCTTTCAAACACAACAATAAGGACGAGAAGAAAACTTAGAATAGGTGTTTGATGACTTTGTTGTTTGTTTTTTTACCTTAAAGCCAAGATGAGATCAGTTCTGTAGAGACTTTTTCACGAAGGCATGTTTTAAATCTGGCCTCTACGTTAATGCTCTGCAAAAGAAGAAAACATCACATTTTATAATTCCATTGACAGGAACAGAAATCTAACCATTTGCAATGATGCAACTTGTAAATATAAATAGAAGACGCATTTTCCTGACACAGCAGCAAAGCAGAACATATTTTTAAACATGCTGGTAACTTAGGAAGTCTTTTTCTCATTTAAAGAAAGAAAGTGATTGCCTAAAATGTCAAAACCAACGCCCTTGCATCCAGCAAGGTCTGGTTTATGAAGCAGCAGGTTCATATATGGTTCTTCTTCTGCTCTACTAGAAAATACTGGGCAACAAACAACTCTTGTTTATCCAGTAGTAAAGCAGAATTGCTCTTATTGAGGAAAAAAACCCAAAAACCACCCTGATATTCTGAACATTTCAAATTTTCACCCATTTCCCACTAGTGATCTTGTTATCACCCACATAAATCTCCTCCTTTTAATGAAATGGAAAAGGTGTCAATAGACTCTGTGTCACATCGCTGCAGCTCAGTAGTAATCAAAGCTTTTTATAAAGACTCTCCAGGTAACTCCACTAATAACCCTTCACTGCTGCGCCACACAAATTATAAAACAAAGGTCAAAAAAAGAAAAAAAAAATCAAGAGTAACCAAGTTGCAATTTTCTGTAAACTAAATCATATTGGGGCAAGAAAGAAGTAATCTTGGAAAAAAAAAAATCCAAAAAAATAAAAATAAAAAAAGAAATGCCCTGCAGCTGCAGTCCTGTCATCATCCACGATTCAGAATCCACTGAACTCCTCCAAGACCCACTTCATTTGGTAGGATTGTATCCCTGTAATCCCAACAAACAATTCATGCACTGAATTAGTAGGAGTGCAGTTTCCATCTCCCAAGCACTAGGGCTTCCCTGTAAATTTTAGTGATCCAACAGATTAGCTGAAACACGCAGGTAAGAAGGTCAGAAAGAGCAGTTGGGAGATGGACCTGCTTTTACATCTTTTTCCTTGGTGTGTGTTCAAAAGTCTGGCTAAAGTTGTCCTTTAAATAATGCAGAAAACAAAAGGCAGCAAAAAAAAAATTTAAAAGACACGTTTGAATTTGTCATCTGGAGAGAAATTATCTCTAAAATAAACACATAACTATTCATAGCAAAATTGTTTTTGTAATTGTCTTCAAGGAAACCCTGCAGAGTCATAGTTCATAGGGAAAACAGAAAGAAAATCTCTTTATCATCACAGATTTGAACCCTGTCCGAGACACATAAAGTCATTTGGGTTGGGAGAAGCCCAAGAAGTCAACTGGTTCAACACCGCCAATTAGAGCAGGAATAACATCAACCCCAGATCAGGATGCTTAGAGCCTTGTAAAGTCAAGTAAGACTAAGAGGAAAACACAAGTCCTAAAGCAGACTCATGTTTTGCCCCCAGGTCCCCTTTTCATAGCAACGTTGACAACGAACTGCAGCAAAGCAGCAAAAATTTAAAATAAATTAAGGATGGATTTACTGCGTTCCAAAACACAAGTATACAAGTAAGCACACATTACGGTTATGCCCTTACTGGACAAGATAAAATAGAGGAGAGGAAAAAAAAGGGGGGGAAAAAATATAGAATCAGTCCTTTTCCTGGAGCAGGAAAAAAAAGACTTACTTGTTCACAGGTCTCAGATAAAAGCTTCACGTTAAAACATTTTATCTGTCTTACTTTTTTACTGCTCAAAAGATGAACTGTGAGATTAAATCCAACTTTCTATTGAGCTCTAGAGATAGCCACATGCCACGCAACTCAGAAGACTTCAAGGTTTGGACATAAGTAGTAGATATTGAATATATGAGGGAAGCATTTCCAAAAGGTGCTAGCACTAATAGGGCTTATATATGTGTATCAAGGGAAAAATAGCCTCTAAGTTATGATACTACTCAGTCACGATCCAGAGGTAGAAAAGAAGGTAATCGTACAATTCCAAAGAATTCTGAGAAATGTCCCCGAATTTGCCCACTTCAAAGAATATTTGACTTCTTCTAAGCATCTACTGAGAAAAAAAAAGGAAGAGAAGTGAAAACAAATTAAAGGTCGAATCATAAACTAATCAGACTCGAAGATTTTTGTGTTTTAGCAGTTTGAAGAACAAGTGCAGGGGCAATTTTAGCAAATGCGGAATGATTTAAAAAAATAATAATTGAAAACCACAACAAAAAAAGAACACGGTGAACTCAAACTCCTTCAATAAAAAGTCTACAGGTTAATAGTTTCATCCGGTCTTTCGCATCTGGAGAGTCACAGAATCATTTAAAACACGTAGAACATTTTAAGGTTTTTCTGTCACTGACTAATAACTACAGGATCTGCCCCTGCAACTTGTAGATACAAATTTAAAAAGGGGACAAGATGATTTGTCCATATACAGGGGAACGATGAGATTCAGGATTAGGAAAGTTCAATAAAAAAGCCCATGTTTTAGTTTTCCCTTTTACCATATAGAGACACTTATTACTGACTACCTTCCTACTCAGGAATGTCTGTTCACAATATACTATTTTTGTCCATGCCACTTGCATCTTTGACTTCTAGACAGCTAGCAAAAGTACAGATGATGACTCCAAAGTAATTTAAGTAGGTGAGCACTAGCCCAAGAAAAAAAAAAAATCCTACTCTCAAATCCTGATGATTTTTTTTCCCTCCTCAGCAAAGCTTAGATTGGAGAAGTCTTTTTGCTGGAAGAGAGTGTTGCCAATACCCGCCCAACTGAAAGCTGACTTCAAATCATTAATTCCTGCGTTTCACATGAGGCTGAGGAACCGGTGGGTAGAGAGGGAGGAAGACAACCGCTAACGGATTAGATGCTGTCACTTACAATCTATCACCACACTTTCTCAGATTATGAAAATGAAATTTTTCCCAGTAGGACATTTTATGCTTGACAGATTACAGATTGGTTTTCGCATTCAAAATTGGAGCAGTTGGATTTTACAAAAGTTCAGGTCCGCTGAGACCAGCGTTTATTGTATATGGTTTGACACCAGTCAAGAGAAACATCCAACAAGACAACGCCAGAGACACTTCCAGGCAATGAAACGGGTGAAGTCACAACCTCCTTAATGATGGCTTCAGCAAAGCTGAATTTAACGCTTTTGCCTCGACTATACAGCTGGCTCAGAAAGGTTATTAGACTATTATAGTCACTGTTATGTAGAGCGGTACTATACACATGCAAAGTTTCTATAGCAACACTTTCTTAATTCACTCTTTAAGCAAAACACCAATTAGCTTTTTATTATAGCCAATTAAAAAAATCTGCACGTTAATTGACAACCTCTCTGCTCGGAATTTAAGCTTATGCAAAAGAAAATTGCAGTGAAATTTTCGGTGGTAATAGCTTACTTGCCATTCTTCCTTCTGAACAGAACAGTAAATCATTCTTGATAGGGGCTGAACACTTATTTTCAATTTTAAAACGTTTAGACACACAAAAGTAACCTATCCTGGTATGCCTTCAATCTTAGCGGAGCCTGAAGATTACAAGTTTCAGACAGGCCACAGAAATGTAATCAACTGCCTTATTTCTGCATCGCAGGGAATTGGGCACAGGCCTGTGCACCTGGAGATCATGCCAGAGGCAGCCAGCAAAACGTTCCTCTCCCCGAGCATTTTAAACGCGTTGAGCCAAGGGAGAAAGATGGCCAAAAAAAAAAAAAACCCGCCCAACCACTAAAAGTCAAATTCAGTAAGGCAGCTAAGACATTTTAATTTCCTTAATACCTACTGATGGTTTTCTCGGATGTCTTCTACACAGCTGGTGATGACAGCTTCTTTGTATGCCACTTCAAGCAGCAAATATTAAGATATATTAGTCAGAAAACAGTCAGCGAGCACAATATAAAAAGAAACACATCACAATGCACAGTATGGGAGGAGCTATCAACAACAAAAGCTAAACCATCCTTCTTGGTAAGATGTTCTGCAGGAAGCTGAATAAAAATTGTCTCCTCATTTTGGTTCTTTCCTGTGAGATGGGGGAGATTCATCTTACAAATAAATTCACGCAGAAAAAAGTACCTGATGGTTCTTCTGACAAGCTTGGCACACCCTGATCAAGAACTAATGGTACTTGAGGTCTCAGTAGGTCTAGGATACACAGAGATGAAAGACAGATATAGCTACAACACTATGAAAAGAGGCCAGAGGAACACCATGCATAGTCAGCATCCAACCTGTCTCCTCTTCCTGGTGTACAAGAGCTACTTTAAATAAGTAGCCAAGCCTAAGCGTGGCTGCTACTAGGCCTGTCTTTAAGTTTTCTTCTCATCTATTTTGCTGCATTACACATAGACATAGTCTATTTGAGGAGTAGGTTTAGGGCAAAGTTGTCCTCAACAGCCATATCCATGTCCATGTGGTCAGGCAAGTGGAGAGTGATGTGAAAACCCTCTCGGGGATACAACAAGGGCAGTGATTTCTGCCAGTTTCTTCCTTAGCCAAGAAAATACCCTCCATGCCCTAAAATATGAAGCCAAACGCCAGCCGTGCAGCCATCCCTGGGGAAAGCAGACACTTCATAGATCCGCACGATCAGGTAGGTATAACACTCCTGCTCAGTATTCCCTGTTATTATGATTAGCATCCAAAGAGACTTCATTAAAAGAACAATTTTCACATTCAGTTGCAAGTAAGAAAGAAGAGTTACGTTCCACTTTAAGGCTCCAGAAGCAACACTTTCTTATTTTGACTTTTTTTTTTTTT
>VXBW01001556.1:303965-389999 GCA_013400375.1 Thinocorus orbignyianus
TTTTTTTACTCTTTCACAGGAGGGCTTACTGCAATTAAAACGTCTTTGTCTAAGTATAAAAGCTCAAAATATTCTGTTATTTCCAAGAAGTAATGGGATGGCTTTGTTGTGTATCTTAATTACTCTACCCACTGTTATGACCTACCACAGAACTAAAGCAAATCAGAATAATAGTCTCGGCGTCACTGTGAGCATGGATTTTCAACAGTTTTGAAACATCCTCTTTGATTCTTTTCATTTACTTTTCTGATTTTGAAACAACGGAAAACAGAGAAGTGTGATTGCAGTGAATTTTGCTAACTACCATAGATTTCTCCTACTCTCTCAATGAAAAAGATCTCAGAAAAACCTTCCATCCAAATAGATCTTTCCAATTTCTACACAGTCCTGCCTAGGCAATAATATTCAACCAACAAAAAGAAGAATTTAAAGAAAAAACATAATTTTCCCACAAAATTGTTCAACCTTTGAGAAGAGTTGGCCATCTCAATCCAAAAATCCAAACAAAAGGCAAAATAAATACAACAAATCTCCAGTCTTGCTACTCAAATTACCAGCTCATACCTACAGCTGATAGTATAAATTTTCATTTCAAAGTTAAGTTAAAAGACGAAATGACATGATAGATTAAACAAGGAAAATCAGCAATCGTCTCCAAGGATCCCTCCCATCTCAGAGTCAGGAAAATCTGGCCAATTAAGAAATAATCAAGCATTGAGGAAATCAAGTGCCATTAGAAGTTTCTAAGGAGGAATAACACTCTTAAAACAACCCAACCCAACCCATCTCCTTGGGACATTTTCTTCCAACTTACAAATTCCCAAAAGCATCTAATGATAATACTTCTTACATCTTCTTGTAGTATGGGTAGAGCAGCATATATTTATATTGTATGTGTGAGAAAAATCAATACAAGCAATTCAAATCTCAGCAGCACACGCAGTTTGATGGATGCACTCCTCCAGCTAGTGCCAGGTTGCAGCCTGGGAATCACCAAGCAATTTCAGAGCCACCACCAACCCTTGTAGAACCTGATGGATCCCACTCTGCAACTTTGGTCCTCAACAAATGACTGGAAGAAGGAATTACAAGTCCCTGCACGGAAAGGAACGGGATCCTTTGACTGCGTTATGCTTTGAGATAAGAAATCTAACAGTTCGCCTTTAAAATACTCAGAGAAAAATAACTAAATATTTACCACTTAAAGGACAAAGAGAGTTGCTTTGAATTGAAAGAGGAGGTCAAAGAAATTGAGTTCAGTTACAAAGTTCCCCAATAACAAGCAGCAGAACTTTGTACGTTTTTTTGGTGGAAGAAGCTGTTATCTGCCTTCCCTGCTCCTAATGGGATTCCCTGGGGGTTCCTTTTTTACCCATTTCAAAAGGTCAGTTGCCGTCTCCAAGTGCCTGTTGTCAAAGTTAAAGCCACAGTTGACTCTCTGATACAGAGATAAAGGAAATATTTGCTGGTTTACTCCACCACAAACTGGGAATAAGACCCGGTGCAGCATTTCCAAGCAGCAAGATCAGGGTGTGCAGCACAGAATGACCAAAGCAGGGTAACAGTGTGAAGGAGAACAAAATAATTTATAATGCTATACCCAGTGCTGTTTTCTCACTTCTAGCCCGGTCCAAAATGCACTGAATTTTGCAGAATTCCTGTCAATTTTAATAAGTTCTGGAACACATTCTTTACACCGTCTGAAATTATATCAAGAAAGTAGTATCAGTTTATGGTGTTTAGCGGGCACAAACACCGTATTTTATCATTAAGTTGCCTCCTTTAAAAGGAAGGAAGGTTCAAACACTCAGTGTATTCAGACATAAGAAATAAAGCAAATGAGAGGCAAGGGAGATTTTTCAGTGACAGAACAAAAACAACAGGTTCATCTTCAAAATTACTAGTATGTTCTCCCTTGGCAAAACAAAGGAAAAAAGAGTCAGATTATACACATTATGTTTTCACTTATATCCTCAATGAGATTCCTTCCAGCTGTTAAAAGAAGGTATGTGTCTCTCCATATAAATAGATTAAATCATAGAAAATAGCAAAAAGTCAATGTCCAGATTTTACAACTATTTTCACCTAATAATTTGTTGTATTTTGCAACCGCTAAGTTATAAACCTCACCAAAACAGGGTTTATTTTAGTATGGCTACAGATAATTGCCTGTCAGCATTTTTATTAAATTCCTTATATCAGCAGAGTTCATAACTTGGCAATAAAAAACATATATAATTCCAACAGAAAGCTACCGGAGTGGAGGGCCCAGATTGTTTCTAAGGAATGAAAACTAGACCACGCCTCTTTTCAAAATGAAAACAATTCTTGGCTCATTGGCAAAGGCTGAGCTGCCTTCACATGTGCACACCACTACAAAATCTTGTCTTGATCCTCCAACCTTGCCCCCCAGCCAGGACACGAAGGGCTCAGGGGTGAAGATGGAGCTACAGAAGGCTCGTGAGCCCAGGGAAAGGTGATTGATAAAGAGCACGGAGACAGTTTCCGATGCATTTTTATATAGCACAACGTTTCGTGGAGATGCACAAAGTTGTAGTTCATGAGCTTGTTGAGGAACGTTGAAATATCCAGCAGTAACTCAGAGCTGGGCACTAAAGAAACCAGAGTGTGCTCCCACCAGCATATCCTGAATTACAGCAGGTATTTCTGCCCAGCCCTGAATCACGTTACCCCACCTCATCCTTCAGAGGACACCGCGCTTAAGTCATCCCGTGTTTTCGTGAAGGAGATGAGATGAGTAGGGAGAAGATCCTCCTCTTCCCTGCTTTCATCACAACGGGTAGAGCACCCCTCCAAAGAGGTAGTCCCAGTGTGGGGAATCACCTTCCTTCTCCTCGTTATGTAGGATGAGGAACACTCAACACCTTGACTCATAGAATGGTTCAAATTGGAAGGGACCTTAAAGATTATTGAGTTCCAAGCCCCTGTCATGGGCAGGGACAACTCCTACTAGACCAGGTTGCTCAAAGCGCCATCCAGCCTGGCCTTGAAGACTCCACAGGAGAGAAGATTTGTGATTCCCACTGACTGTGCCTGTAGTTTCATGGTTAGGACACGCCATGAATGAAGGACCTACATCTCAGACCCACCCTTCCCCCTGTTCAGCTTCTGTCCGCTGTCACCTTCTGGTTTTCATCCTCCTTGGACAACCCCAGCATGGGATACCCACCCAGTGAACCGCAGTGCTGGTGGCAGACCATCTGTCCAAAATTAGAGGGAAAAATAGAAGCTGATTCATTCTGAACACTTCAGCCACACTGAGTTTTGCTGACTTATTATTGGTCAGCATATTTATTATGCTCGATATAAATAAAACATTAAACATTGGACTCAAAATATCTGAAGTAGCCTGCAATTCTCCTGCTTCCTGAGCACATTTAAATGAGTTCTCTCCCCAGTGGCTTTTTCTTTTTTCNTTCTGAACACTTCAGCCACACTGAGTTTTGCTGACTTATTATTGGTCAGCATATTTATTATGCTCGATATAAATAAAACATTAAACATTTGACTCAAAATACCCAAAGTAGCCTGCAATTCTCCTGCTTCCTGAGCAAATTTAAATGAGTTCTCTCCCCAGTGGCTTTTTCTTTTTTCCTTTTTTTTTTTTCCTATTATTAAAGAAACAACACAAGGAGAAGCCATGACTAGCAAGGAATTTACTAGGAAAAAGAAAGGAAAAAAGGAATAACCAGGAGACAATACAAAGAGCTAAACTTGTATTAGTGCTCTAAGTCAAATTTTGTGCTGTTGCTCCTCTTGCATTACTTCGGGAGTGCAACTTGTGATGTTGTCACATGCAAAATCAGATAACTAATAACTGGTTTGCACAACAAGTACTTACACACAACACTGATACTAACACCATTACACAAATTTCCATTAGCCTACGCTATCAATTAAATACTCTCAAAGGCAAAGGATAAAATGCCTATTTTACAGCAGCGATTACGAGTTCCTGTAGTCCAGGAGACAAGCATTGCACGTGGTGTCAAACAAGCAATAACTAATTCTGAAATCTCGTTTGCTTGGTTTCTAATTAAACCCATAGCACTGCTGCGATGTATGTTTGTGGTTGCTGCTGCCAGAATTAACTATGTCACCAGCAAGTTCCAATAAAGACCATATTGATTTAAGAGCGCACGTTGCTAAAAATCAATGTCCCAATAGGTGGAACAGAGGTGACATCAGAATTGCAAAATCATGCGTAGTTCAGCATCCAAACCAAGAATCCCATCCCACAAAAGAGACTTATAAATGACAGCAATGACTCAACAGGGCAGGAGACACAACTTGGTTAATAACGCCAACCCAACATTCCTGTCCATGCTGAAATAAAAAAAATATATATTTTAAAAAATAATAAAAAATCTAAGACATTTTGGAAAAAAAATATTTTTTTTTCCTAACAAAATGTAGATGCCCATTTCTGCCCCGTTTTAAGGCCCATGGAAAGGTGACTTATGGTTCCAAACACAGAGCTTGATTCTCCACTGGGTAAGTCAGAGGATAGTCCCAGTGGAAATAAAAGCTTCTCTGGTGTTGGCAGAGGACAGGGCAGCCACAACCACTAGCAGCCCTGTGATTTAAGACTCTCACTGATAATACGTCTGTGAAAAGATCAGGTAAGCCCTGATTGCCTATTATGCACTATTAGGAAACAGATCAATAAAGAAATCTCCAGGGGCCACTAACATGCACCGCACGGGTGATTTAACCTCCTGCAGACACACGGAATGAGCAACAAAAGCTGCGTTCCTACAGCCCCATAGCCGGGCTCCCTGCTGAAGATCTTCCCTCAGGTAGGATACCCAGAGCATCTCTCCTCCTTTACATCACCTTCTTCCTCCCACCCTGTTAGATTTTCTTTCCCTGCCTACTAAAGTTCAAGCTTTGGCTTTCTTTTCTTTTTTAACAGGATCACATACTACCTCTTTTTTTTTTTTTAAATTGGTTTTCAAGAGATTTCTAGAACAGTTCTCACATCCACAACTCCATCCAGCTGGAATGGCTCTGCTGTTGAGACATCTGTAAATTTGTTGATTTTAATGTCCTAGCCAGCATGTTCCTTTGCCTCTGTGTTTCAGAAGCCAGCTAAGGTATGGGCACAGAGTTGTACACAAGTACATGATATTTTGCCCCCCAAAAAACATCTGTTTCAGCTGCACAGCCCAATAAATTCTTGAAAACAGATAAGCAGCCATCTCCTTCTGAAAGGCCAGGCTGAATGGGGCTTTGAGCAACCTGGTCTGGTGGAAGGTGTCCCTACCCATTGCAGAGGGTTGGAACTCAATGATCTTCAAAGTCCCTTCCAACTCTAACCATTCCATGATTCCTCCAGCTCTATTCAGTGACATTACATTCCATTTTAAGCTCTTTTGGGGCAGAGTTTGGGTTGGGAGATGGGGTTGTCAGCGTGCAGCTACCAAATGCTATGGGCTACAGCTGGAGCCTCTAAATTACCTTACACACCAAGAGCAACCAGTTATTTCTACACGTTTTCTCAGCTGAGGGTTGATTTTAAGGATCAGAGAATAGAAACGGTTCTTCTGCAAAAGATAAAAGTAAATATTAGGCAGTTCAGATGCTCCATAATTTTCTTCACAAGATAGGAATACTGCTTCAAATCCCCCTCTCCACCACATTATTATTTTTATTGAAAAATATGAAAATAAAGTTAATTTCTGAACAGTAGCATATGTCACAAATATACGTGCCAGCACCACCCCGTGAGCCTCACACCACTTTGCCAGCGGAGCTGGACAGATCCGTGTTATCTACAGTAAGCACAGTTAATAACTTAAAATAATCATGTTTAGCATCAAGCTCAGAATGAACTGCTGCCAAACTGATAAATATGGCTGTGAAAATTGATACCTCTGGAATTTTTTCAAGGTTCACATATAGAAAACCTCACCAGCAAGTGAAGAACAATTTTAGACCAAGACTATTCCACGTATGACCGAGTTAATTCATTGTTTGAAAATCACTCAGAAGAAAAACTGCCTCCACCTTTGGTGACTGCCTGTTTATTTGTAACAAAGAAATAACTTTATTCATTGTGGAAAAGGAGGATAACCTGATTCTCCCCATCTTTTGAAGGGTAAAAGTAAGTATGTAAAGATAAAATATCAGTCATTTAAAACAGGTCTTCAGACTTTAAAACGTTTTCAACTGCAACCTCAACACAACTCCCATATGATTCTCCTTCTGCCCAAGGTGAAGTGATCCTTACTATTAATTCATACATTATCCTACTACAGAAAGGAGTTGTTTTGAGGAATTCCTCCTACATCCTCTTACTTTTTCTAGACAGAAGAATGTGCATTGTAAACAGAAAAATAGTTAAAATGACAAAGAAATGCAGGTTTTGAGCAATGGACACTAAAAGAGTAACTGGCAATGAGGAAAGAAGTGGAAAAAATCAACAATTATTTTCAACATAGCTCCTGTGGGTAGCAGTACTGCCTACATGTCGGATTGCAAAACTTACCACTGCCTGGCATCTGGTTCCACACACCTATAACTGAGAATTTTGAGGCACAGGATAAAAATCTCGCAATTTCTCAATCCAAGAGCAGATGTTTCTACTGGTTTCCAAAATGTGATTTCATTAATTCACCCATAACAAACATGACACCTTAGCACATTGTGCCTACTTTTAGGAAAGTGGAGTTCACACACCAGAAATACTGGGAAGAAGTGGCAGAGAAAACACAGAGGCCACGGAAGAGAGCCGAAACGGACACAGGGAGCTGTGACACTCTTGGTCAACAGTGTTCTCCAAAAACCTTACTGCAGAGCCCAGAATACTCCAAACCACAGATTTCTTTTGCTCGCTTAGCGGCAGATATGAACTGCACCAATAATCTATGCATCCCTCACCCTCATCTAACTTTGATGGGACAAACTATTAGTGGTCCTGCTCTTTCCAAGGTGAGGATGGAGGCTCCTCTTACACATTTGTGGCTTCTAGACCCTAGGCAACCCTGTGGGTACCAGCATGATTCTGCATCCCGTGATTGATTAGAATTAGTCAGCTCTCCTAGGAAATTCAACAATAACAAAAAACGCATTAATATTGCAAAGCCAAGCCCCGAACAGCTACAAATTTCAAGCCCAGAGATATTTATTACTATTATTATTTAATCCACGCATCATTCTGTGTCCTAAATTGACGTCATTGGGGATAAAACAGAGGCTGCTGTTGCTTTGTTGCCAGTATTCTCTGGTGAGAAAGAAGAGAGAAAAAAAAATCTGATTCAATGTGAAAGTAGCTGAACGAAAGCTGGAAGAGAGCATACTGAACCAGAAGGAAAAAGTGCACCACCTTATATTTAATACACGCATCCACTGCAGAAAGCTGAATCAATATCAAAGATGGATGAAGCGGTTCTGACTCAAGCAGCTCATATTTGAAACTTCAAATGAAAGCATTTCTCTGTTTTGAAATTCTCAGGATTCTTTAAGCACCGGAGGAGGAAAGGGAGTGTGGGTGGGGACACGGAGGAGAAAGACAAGTTCGAAGGATGGCAGGAAACATCAACAACTTGAAAGTCAAAACATGCTACAGCAGAAAAGACAACTGCCAAGTACAGCAACCAGTGCCGTGGAAAAAGTCTTCAACTGAGAACACCGATGGGCTACAGGTAAAATAGACCCTGAGCAGCACTGTTACGTGGAAAATGATGTAGTAAAGCAGCGTACACAAGCATATCCTCGCGTGTTACACAAGTAATATGTCATCAGCTTAAAACTCTATATTCCTACATGGCTTTAATAGAAATTTATCACTGTAAACAGTCCAATTTACCATCTGCCTTCTACAGTTTGAAACTGCTGATGTTGTTTAACCAACTTCTGTCCCTCAAATATTGCTCAATTTCTCTATAAAATATTTATATCAAGCTTCTAGCACAGGTTTCTGCTCAAGGTCCTATTAAGCTCTCATGAGGAGCTGAGTCAACATACCTCACGCTCAACCTTTTCAACTCCTGTTTTTTTTCAGGTTACATAGAAAGGAAGAAAAGTGGGACACATCGTTGCACTTTTTAGTTGTCATTAATGAAAATGTAACTGCAATTAAAGCATAACAGAAGTAGTAACATGTATGCATCAAAAAGTTCCTTTAAAAATACCGTCCATCTCCTCAATTAAATTAAGCTCCAGCAAATGGAAGGTATTACTCCAGCATCCCTCTTATCCCATCCATCTCCTGCTCTTCTAAACATCATCCAACTTCTGTGCCAAATGAGATCATTCCACTACAGCCCACACCTCCTGAATAATTGATTGCTTTGATATTAAATGTCCATACTCAACAGCACGCATCGAGTCATCTCTGTGACCACGGGAATGTGGCCTTGGAGTCGCCAGGTTGCCAAAACTTCCCCAAAAGTCCATGACATTGGGGTTTACCCAACATGTGCTGAGTGTTGGGGGTTTTAAGTGGACTCCAGATTTTCACGATCTTCAAGAAACCTCCTCTGAAAATGTTCTTTAGGATTCTCTTATTTCCCTTGAAAGGAAGTACATACAAGGACTTGCTTGACTGAGATTACCTAAGTATCACCTTGTGTTTTTACTGACATTTGGCTATCCTCATCTCCAGGAAATTTTTATATCAATTATTCAGTAGGTGAAGAATCCAGGTAGAAACCCCAGCTGCAATATGAGAAATGTTTAGAGGATTGCTGGTATCTTTGCCATTTATTAAGTTATAATTCCTGGATGTCAGGCTAGCATTGAAGATTAAACAGTCTGGCTGAACTTTTTGAGAGGAGGCAACTGAGATATGTTTGGTTTTACGCTTCTTGATTTTATACCTCTATTTGTGGCAGCTCTATCATGATGCTGAGGAAAAGAATGTACGTTTGGAGCTCAGGAATACCCACATCAGAGCAAAGATTGGGTTATTTCACCTTTTTTTTTTAAACTTTTTTAAACTTCTGAGGCTCAGTCTCAATTAATCTTCATCTCAGCTGTTGTTACAAGTACAAATCATGCAGTTACTAAAATCTGACTAAGATGCTTCAGAATGAGAATGCTCCTCCTTTACTACCTGATATCCAGACTCCAATTAACCCAGCCTAAATCACATCATCATCATTAGCCAAATAACACCTTATTCCACAGCAAGCTGGACGCTGCCAGAGCTGAATATCACTGGCTGTCCCCAACACAACTTCAAAATACACACAGCAGCACATCGCACACCCAGAGTTCTGCCATCGGATCAGCTGCAAACCCTGCCAAAGCATAAAACGTGACCAAAGAGAAATGCACCAGGGGAAAAAAAACAAAAACCTACAACAATATTCTTAAATAAAATTTGTCAAAAACTTACTACTGGTGGAGCATTCGGTAAAATGGCTTGCCACAAGAGAGCATACTTGCATACATAAAGTGCTCAACTCAACAGTGAGGTACTTCCAGCACTTTAATTTATTTTTTTTTATTTTTTTTTTTTAATTAAAAGATGTGGCTGACCTGCGTATCATCATTGAAACCAAGGACTTTATCAAAGTGAAAAGCCCAATTAGCATCAGTCCTCTCTGGATGTATAGGGTAACATATCCCTCATCAGCTCAATAAAAACCCAAGGGTGCCTTTGCTTGCCAGAACTGCAAAACTAATAAACAATTTCATTTAATTTGAAACAGACTATGCTGAAATCTAGTTTACCTCAGAGTAACGGTGGATTGAGTGCTTTTCTCCAGGGCATGCGTGGAAAAGTATAATAAAAAAAGCAAATGGATGGAAAAGTACACTGAGTAGGACTTGCATTTACAAACAGAGGAGGGAAAACACTGCATTTATCAAATTTGAAAATCATAAGCTGAAAGATCTCTTATGAAATGCATTGAAAACACGTTTCCATAATATCCTTTGAAATAACTTTCTAAGCTGAATCAAAACAGTTGTTTCCAACAACCCAAAAAGTTGTTGTTATCATCATTATTATTATTGAAGAAAGTGTCATAGCTTCTCTGCTAATTCATTCTGGTTGCTTCGATCACCAGCAGATGGACTTTCCCATGGGAACAAACCTACAAATTGGGAAGAAACTCCAGCATTTGCAGGGGAGCCTTTCATCACTGGTAATAAAATGCCTTTCCAATTACAATGCTCTTTCTATTGCCGTGAGTCAATTACAGCACTATTATAACACACCATCCCGCATCAGTTCAAGCAGATATTTTCAAAATCTTGCCCCAAACACCATTCCTTTTAGATACTCTTAAACCCTACTGCTTGAGGTTCATGCTGATAAATCAGGATGGGGACAAGCAGCCAGGATCAACTGGAAAAATGAGACTCTACTCCACAAAGAAACATAGGATTTTGAGAAGTGAGTGAAAATGAGGTCTCTCTTCCCACTCTACACTAAAAACCAAAAAAACACCTCAAACCACAAGGCATACAATCTTTTTTGGGAGAGGTGCTCAAAGTCTCATACGTGAGAACAAGAGAAGAGGAGAGCTGGGCTGGATCTGTCAATCCCAAGACTATTTTTGAAGAGCAAACCTCATCCCAGGTTGCTCCCTCAGCATTAATGGTGGTGTTTCCTCCAAGTTTTTGGGTGTCATTAAAACCCACCGGATCTGGAAAACAGTTTCACCGAACAGTTTAAACCAGCTCTAACTAAGATATATCCAACTCATAGGGTTGCATGCTAGTTTGATGTTTATTTGAACAACTTAAGTATTTAATAGGTACCTTCACTTTTAATTACCATAAATGTCAAGAGCTTCCTGTAGGGTAAGAAGAGCTCCCCAAATGTTTCAATGATTTTTGAGCTTTTTCTGAAGTGGTTAACTTTAAGATTTTTGTAATGAAAGCAACCCTACAACATTTCAAAAACTAGCAACCTTCATGTCTACACGTTTTCACCCTAAAGCATATCCAAGGACTTTCACTGAATAATAGTGCCTCCTCTTGCACTTGACATTTATTAGTCATGATTTTAAAGTGAAGAGTATTTAATTACAAATAAAGGATCCCTGCCTTTGATAACTCTCAAGGAACTGCTAAGCATGAAATAAAATATGATGCCAGAGCCTCCCCTTTGACTTTGCCATGAATATTTCTTTCTTTTGATAATTCTAATAAAATAGGCTGGATGTCAAAGTCTAATTTAAGACTTAATGAAGCAGTACAGGTTTGGGTGATGAAAAAGAAGCTGGAACAATAACAGTAAAAACACAGTCATAGACTATGACGATCCTAGAAAAATTTTCTGGCCAATTAGATTTGATTGTGTTAAACAATGACAAACTACAGAAGTAATTAGAAATCACATACAGGATTAGCAAGTGACTAAATGCTGGTGCTGGTTAACTGCATCTTATGCTGCCCAAAGACTGCCAGATCTTTCTGCTGCATGTGTTTTAAACAAGAATCCAATTCAATACTCAGAAACATACTTTTGCATCCCATTTAATTATGGCCAAATTGTTTCCTGAATTTTTTTTTCCTCCTTGCCGGCTTTATTATTAAAAAACACTGTCACTATTAAAAAGATATTACAGAAATCTCATTCATACACATTCCAGCATTGACAGCGACGAGGAAATAGTAAGAAAGCTCAATGAATGAAGTCAGGCTCAAGCTTTTGTAAATATATATGCTTATTTTGTATTTATATAAATTAAAACAAATAAATCATGGAACTGTTAAGGTCCATAGATAAGCACCCAAGATTTTCACACGGCGCTTCAGCAGGCTCAGGCAGCAGCAAAGCAAAACTGCTCTGCCAGCTCCGAGCGGCTGAAAGCCCAGTTGTTTTTGCATTTTGAAATAAACCGAAAAAGAAAAAGGGCTTCAAATCTACAGAAACACTCTACATCACACACACAGGAGAGAAAAAAAAAAAAAAAAGGTGCTTTATGCCAATGTTCAAGACTGAGGGTGATTCACAATGGCTCAGCTGAAGGTGATGGCGGGGAGTCTGTCTTGACGTGGAATTAAATACAGCCAGCCTTCCCATTTCATAAGCATCTTTGTATTTGCAAAGGGTATATAATACCGTAGCAGGGAACACACTGAAAAACGTGGAAACTGAACAATACTTCATATAAACTCTCACAGCCAATTTCCTTAGTGCCTCCAAATAATAAGTAAATACAAATCCGTTTGCTAACACCACAAGCAGATCCAAATTACTATCGGGCATTAAATCAGTTCCCCTCAATCCTAACAGGTCTGTGAAAACGAAGAGATGGGAGGAGCGAGCATTCTCAGAAGGCACAAACATGAGTTAGCAGCTTAATGGACTTCCTACATCTTAACCTTCTCCTCCAGGTGATGCGATACCTAGGACAAATTTCTCCCAGCTCCCCCAACTCAAGCTTTCAGACAATTAATTACCAGGAAAAATTAATTCACAGGAGATCCTTCAGCAGCATTTCCAGTGGCATATTATCGAGTGCAACCAGCATGCATCTGTCTGTACTGCGGCAGCTGATTAAAAAAAAAAATCAAACATTATAGATTTTTTTGTGTTGAGTACCCAGCAAGTCACACGTCAAGTTGTCTATCAGAAAGCCTGGTCTCAGCTCTGATTCCCATGGTCAAGGTGTAATAACGAGGGCCTGTACAAGACTGAGCTTGTTTTACTGGCAGCCACATGACACATGGTAACGTCCCAAGGTTAGATCATTCTCTGCTTCACTCTTGACTCTTTCAAATTTAAATTGGGTGAAATTTTTTTTAGGTGGCAAGAGGTGCAGCCAGCTCGTATCTACTGCTCTTTTTGAGTCTTCAAGCTCAAATGCCTTCAGGACTTAAAAATGAAGAGAAAAAAAAAAAATTACACTGTTTTTTCACTGACGTGCAATCATCACATGCAAGGTAACCTGGTCAAGTTCACTCATCATGCAGCAAGGAAAATGAGAACTTAAAAAAGCAGGACTATAGTGAGACTGCTCTTTGGTAGAAGCTCTGTGCAGTGTATGATCCTACCAACTCTAACCCAGACGCAGTAATTATAGTCCAAATTTCAGATAGTCCCCTTTTCCTCCGCCCTCACCTTTACACAAATTTCTCTTTACCCATGGGCTACCTTCACCTTTCATCCTTCCCTTCCAGACAAGGCTCAGAGATAAGAGGGTTTATTAGGGGTAGGTTTGCATCTCTGACAGTAGTTCTGAGAGTTGCTCTGCAATAAGGACAGGAACTTAAATGAGAGATTCCACCCAACCAGCAGGAAGACCCAAGTTGAGTTATCCTTAAGAGGTTTCTCAACTATTTTTGACCAGGTCAGCGTCCTCCTGCAAATCAGATCATTTAACTAGGGCCTTGCTCTTGTTTCTGACTTTAAATATCAGTTCTGCTTCCCTGCAGTGCCGTTGCTCTGCATAAAACATTGTGTAAACTTTAAAAAATTAGATATTATGATTACATCCTGTCAGTGCCATTCTGAATCTTTAATTACTAACAAATATAAATCATCTCTTGAAAATAACGCTGCACGTCTGGTTGGTTAAATATTTAGTAAGTATTTAAATTCAATACTTTCTAGTGTTGGAAACATGAAAATTAGTCAAGTAAAAAAAAAAACTGGTTTTAAACTCAAGCACTGGAAACGTACATTTTGTGCACTTCATTTCATTTTATAGTCTCCAAGAACTACTACAATTTTTAATAAACTTGTATCTGGGATTTGAAGCCAAATGCTTATGCTCAAAAGGCACAAATTTATTAACTAAAAGACACCCAAAGTGGTAATAAAACGTATTCCCCAGTGATATATTGCAAATGGGCTGTAAAAATTACATTTTATTAATCCAGCTGCAATTAAAGAATAACAGCTGTACCATTTGCATCGCAATGCCCCACTTTCGGGGAGATGACAAATATTGTTCATTATTCATTATATATTGCTGATTGGCAAACATTTTTCTTAGTCCAGCAGTGATGTCTCTTGGGCACGGCTGCTTCTTTTTACGATTGCAAACTGAGTTCTTCTGGTATCATGGGGTTTGCAAATGCTAAGAGTCTTTCTTTCCTCTAAGATGTTCCACATTTCAAAGAGAATGATAAATTTCTGCTGAAGCCAACAAAACTAAGCAACACACATACAGACGAGTAGCTGGCTAACAAGTTTGTAAAGTGTCACTGTCAGTTACTTATTTTTTCCGCAATTAATAAGCCCATATCACAGCCTCCATCTTTTTCTTGGGATAACACATTCAAACATTTGGCAGGTAATAAATGAGAAGCGAAGTAAAATACTAGCTAAAAGTGCACGGAGCTACCTATTAATTTTTACAATCAAAAAAAAAAAGAATGAAACAGTCTTTTTTTATTTTGGCATTAATTAAAGCTGCATGCAGATAAAACATAGGTGTCATCCAGCTTCCACAACTTGCCATGCTCTGGCTGTAGAGCTGGAGCACGTCTACTGCTCTGTAAGCATTAAGAAAACATTACACTAATAGATAAAACTAACTATCTAACTATCTTGTTAGATACACTAACAAAATAAAACTTGTATGATTTCTGAAAACAGATACGAAAAGGCACGGTGGGTCTTAACAAGAATCACAGAATGCTATGGGTTGGAAGGGACCTCTGGAGAACATCTAGGCCAAAGCAGGTCCACCCAGAGCAGGTTGCACAGGAACATGTCCAGGTGGGTTTGGAGTGTCTCCAGAGATGGAGACTCCACCACCTCTCTGGGCAGCCTCTTCCAGGGCTCTGCCACCCTCCAAATGAAGAAGTTCCTCCTCGTGTTTAGATGGAACTTCTTATGAATATATGGTATGTAGCAATCAAATACTGGCATTCTGCAGCGCACATGATAAACAGAGTTATAAAAGATGACTCTACCAAATTAGCAGCGAAATAAAGGTATGATGGAATTTGGGCAAGTTTTCCTTACCAGCAAAAATTTCCCCCCCTCTTCTTTGACATCTTCTGAGATCATGTCAACAACAGGCAGCCCTGTCATTTCTCCCCTGCTGTTCCCTCTGTTTTATTTTTCTTTCACAAATGGGGTCTCGAGTGCATCGACAACAACATCAACTTTCTGACTTACCTACATTGTCTCAGATACTCAGTGATGTTCACCAGTAAGTGACACAACATAAACATCTATTTTTAAAAAGCACATGGCAAGCTGTAGTAACCTGGCAGGCTGTCTCCTCCTTGCTACAGGCTTATTGATGGAATAGGAATAATCATTCTTACTGGAATTAAAATACAGAATAAATGTAGAATACTGGAATTACAGTAGTATTTTTTCTTCCAAAATATTTGTAACCCTTATTTCTTGTCCTATCAGTTTGAAATTTTCACCTAGAAAATGTGATAATTCCTAAATGCTACTGCAGGGAATGACTTCAGAGTGTTTCTTATTGATTTGTAGACACAAGGACTGAGTTGCGAAGCTACCTTCATCCCCAAAAAATCCAGACCCCCCACTGAATCTGAAGATCTGTCAAAGTTTCTATGTGGACCTGAACCAGGACCTTTTCTCCACAGGAAACCTCTCTCCCTCTCTTTGCTGAATTCCTACAAAATCTATCAAAAGGTCTACACGGAGGTGACAGTCCCTGCTAAGCTTGCTGCCATCTTCAAATCTCATGCATGCTGTGGCATTTTCAAGATCTGAAGTGCACATTACGGAGGCCTCCTCTTGACCCCAGGCAGCTTCACAGCGTGGAACATCTAAAAACCAGGGAGAGGACAGCACAGGCTGCCTATTTTCAAAGCTTCTCAAGGAAGGAGCAGGACACTCTACAGGCAGGTCTGTAAAGTCTGTATCACTGAAAGAAAGAAATGAGCAAGAGAAAGGTGGTTAAGAAGAAAAAAAATAATAAGGGCACGACACTGATTTTTATTCTTTTCATTGAATTAATTCACTGAAATAAAAATGGGCATCCAAGAACATCAGATGTACGCACAGAACTAAATTTATCACCATTTGAGCTCCCCAAAACTGCATTCACTGCTTGCCATACGAGCTCTGCTTCCTTATAACCTTACTTCTAATATGATCTGGTATGAGCAAATGGTTTCTAAATAAGTAGGAGAGTAGTAGTTGAGGTAGGAGGTCGTGGGGGTTTTTTTATGGTTCTGCTTGTTGTTTTTCTTTTTAATAAAGAAATGCAACAGTAGTCATGAATTGCCACTTCCAGGTCACAACACTGAACTGACTTTACTTGAGGGGTGGGGTGTTTTTTTTTTAATTTTGTATTCAACCCTAAACTGATTTCAGTGCAGAGTATAACTCCATAAACTTACTGAGCAGAATCTATTAAAAAAAAATAAAAAAATGCACATTCTGAACTTGAAATTGTATGGGGAGAATGAACAGAAACCCCACTTCTTGCACACTGTCAGCAAGTGGGAAAAATCAGAGCATCTCTTCTCACTCTTCATTTTTCCCCAAAAAAATCTTTAAAATTGGAGTCACCTTTGCCTGAAAATGTGCTTTTCAAGGCTTACACAGACCACTGAGTCCTGCAATCCCACCTTTCAGCAGAAAGCACAGACCATTAGGACTATCTTCCAGTTCCCATGCCAAGTACAACACGGCTTGTTGCTCCAGGCTATGCTAAAAGGCCCCGACTACTCCCAAATATATATACTCCTTCCAAAAACGATACACAGAACTTTTATTTTCACCACATAAAGTTTAGCATTACCTTGGTTGCTGCTCAGTGAAATATTTTTTAAAGGACCTGAAGCGTTACAGCCACTTCCCATTAAGCGAAACATTTGGGAAGTTCAGATAAGCTCAGGAGGGAGAAAAAAATAGAAAAAAAATAGAAAAAATAACGCGTAGGGCCTAAATGTAAGAAAACCCAGCAGGCTCTCACACATTATAGCAGTGTGGGTTCCTGAATTCAGCTCTCAAAGAACCCAAATACAACAATAATGATCTTGGCACAGGGTATTTCCTACAGATTAATGACCAGCAGGGAGAAGCCGACGGCCCACAGCGCAGCCAAGGGCCATTAACCCCAGCCAGTCATTAATCCCCAGGAAATGCCCTGCACCAAGATCATTTTCTTATTTCAAAATGAAAAGCAGCAGAGACTATGTAGACTGGGGTGGGGTTTTGTTGTTTTGTTTTAATGAAAGATGCTATTCAACCTCTTATCTCCAGGATATGACATCTATGCACGTTAACTTGCTGGAGTTCAACCAAGAGAGCGCAAGCGCAGAAGATGGGCAAAGCACAGGACCCAAGAAGAAAATACTCATCGTGTCTGAGGCTGACAGCAATTAGGGGATGACTGCAGCTCTATTCCTTCTTCAGAAACATGAAGAAGTGCTGAATCACTGTATCACAAGCCAAGATGTTGCCGGGAGCCGCATTTAATCACACCCAACAGTGCTGCTCAGTAACAAGAGGGTCTATCTGCCTTGTCCACGCAAAAAAAGAACCCAGCACGTTGCTCTACAGCAGACAGTGCCGTGGACTTAATATCTCATTTTATGGAAGAAAAATGACTGTTATCATGCTCATTACCATTCCTGTCACTTATATCTGTTGATAAATTTCACAAAAACCGCATCCAAAAAAAAACCACTCTACCAGGATATCTAGAACAACACCCGATTTGTGTGGAAAAATTCCTAAGGGCTCTCAGTTTATAGCAAGTGGGTATGGATTAGCATAGGCCATAAATAAGATAGCACAGTAAATCCATGTTTAAAAGTTGACCTGCCACCATAAACTTTACCCTTAAAGGGGAATTTGATCACTTCATGGTGGTATGTTTTCAGCCTGGGTACCAAAACACATGGTTGGAGCATTCCCACCATAGCTTAGGAGCAAAGCCAACTTACCCACATTGATGGAACTTTCATAACAACCCTTGTGAACCTTGAGCTTCCCAGGGACTCTGAGACAACTATTCTGAAGATAGGAAGCTTGCAGATACAAAGGGGTTTTTACAGAGAGCATCAGGTGAATAACCTTCTTGGAGATGCCGAACCTTATCAACACACTGAAAATTCATAAAGCCTATCACGAAACGAATGGCAAAGGAATTTGCAGGAGGAAGCACCAAATCCCCTGAAGTACGTGCTTTTAGAAGCATTTTTATTATACTGACAATACGTGGATGCAGAGAGGGGAAGCCTTATCTTTAAGTTCAGAGTTTAGCAGATCTCCAGGTTATCGTGACTGCAAGTCAGTGAGCCTAATTTTGTGGGTCTATAATCATGCAATTAAAGCTTCTTGCTAACAGCATTATCACTGCTTTAAATACCAATACATCACCAGACTTCAGGTTAAGAGATCAGTGTTCTATAAATACCGTCCTAGTGTCTTACAAATTAAATAAGGTTTTGGCAGGGGAAAAAAATAATAATTAAAAATACAAGGTAGAATGAAACCCTTAAAGACTATTCTAAGCAACTGATCTCCAAGAAATGTCACCATCCTCTTATTTGTAAATTGTCTCGTCTCTAACTAAACTACTGAAATAGTCCTAAATAAATAAAGCATCCTCTTATCTCAGAAGCACATCTTCTTTCCCCTCTACATTAGCAGCTATAAATTCACCTATTGACTTAGTCTCTGTGAAAAATACTTATTTCTCCTAGTTTTAAGCTCAGCCCCCCTGCACAGCCCCTTCCAAATCTTCTGTAAAGGGCTCTTTTCAAAGGGGAAGCTACAGGAAAATGGATATTTTGGTACTAGGGAAGAACTTAGATGTGTTTTTCTTTAGCCGTACACAACTGTGTGTGGTTACTTGCTCTTACAGAAGGCTAAGGAGCATCCTTCCCCCCCTCCAAGTAAAGGAGCACATACAGGACTCAGGAGCATCAGGCTCTCATCAAGACTACATTTGAGCAAAGGGGAATGATCCTAACACCCTTCGCAAGTGCTTGTTGTCCTCTGGTTATATATAATTTACTGGGAATAAAAATAATTCACGAAAATGATTCAGAAGGGACTGAGTTAAACGAGGAATGCTTTTCAGGAATTTGTGGCCCAGCTTCTCCAAAGGTCAACTCTTCTTCCCCGTTGATTAGTTTGATGCATTTATTCCCACAATGAAAAGCCAAGTGGAAGGTTTTTCAGTATTAAAAAGTAAACAGCACAATGCATTAACAGAGGACAGATTATCCACTTAGTTTCCAGAGAGTGTAGCAGAGCTCCAGAAACCAAAAGACAGAACTAGTTCAGTGCCTTGTAGCCCAGTATCATGTGAAGTTTAATGCTCATTCTATAAAACACAGATTTTAGCCTCTTGTCCAAGCTTCCTACAGACACGTAAGGCTGGAAAAAGCAGTAGCAAACCATCTTTACAAAAACATACCATAATAGCCTTTTTCTTCAGAACAGACATTCTAATAGCAGGGCGCCCGGACCTTTCTCTGAAAAGCTCCATCTGTTGCAACAGCATCTCCAACCTTCCTGCCCAAGGGCAATCATCAGAAAGGGGTGGTCCTTTCATCCTTTCATCCCCAGGCAAAGAAATCCTGAATGATTAGCAAGACAATCCTAAACTGAATGTTATTATTCTGTTTAAATATGAAATTGAAACCATAATATTAAATTGAATATCTCAATACCCACTGCAATAGGGTAGATATCAATACAGGCAAGTGGTGTACAATAACCAATAGCTATTCAATATGGATTTTTTCCCCTAGCTTTCTTTAATCAATAATCTTATCCCTCAAAAGAAATAGTTTTGTCACAAAACACTATGGTGACAAGTAAGAACACAGTTATTACCTAGATACAGTAACTGGACACATACCCCTCCTCAGTGTACATCTGGGAGCCTTCAATTCAGTCAGCCCAATATATTGAATTTTCTGGGTCAAAATTAGAGAACCCGTCAATAAACTCAACAGTTGACAGAAAAGCAGACAGAGCAAAGTTTAAATAGTTATTCTTTCAGTGAAATCTTTGAATGTTAGCCCAAAAATCTTCTCAAAAGAAAAAAAAAATATATGCTTTTCTAACTGTGGTATCTTTAATTGCTAGCAATATTTATTTGTGCTACAGTATTCCAGAGAACTGCTGAGTTCTTAAAAATTGGTGGAATAAAAGTTTTTAAAGGTGCTCAAGAATTTAGAAGCACAGAAGTTCCAGAACAGATTTGCCAAGAATGATACATCCAGCTCCTCTGGCAGGAGATAAGGAAAATAAGCAGCATCCCAACAGTTGTTAAAGAGCTCAGGATCTGCTTTGACCTCAAACCTTTGTGCTCAAACACAAGCAAAAGCAAGACCTGCAGCTGTTCGGGCTACATCCACCTTGAGGACTTGGTTTGTTCTCCGCACATCCTACGTGTTTTCCTTTAGATCCGAGTTGAGAGGCAGTGATACAGGATTTTTAGCAGGAGGGGAAAAAAATAATAACTGTACATCTTACATAGGAAAGAGAAGAAATGGGATTCTCCCTTATACAGCTCTGAAGAGGCTTTTAAGAATTACATGAGCTTTGCAAGGATATTTGTTTTCTTAAATATTACCTGCTCTGCACCATTGGTAACTTGGTTCTGAGTCTGAATGGGACTAACCAGTTCCATGAGAACCACTACAATTTAGAAAGAAGTGAAAGAGATGATTCTCAGAACTAACAAGGAAGAGACACACACACAAAAAGAAACATCTACGCAACCGCTATAAAGGCAAATTTGTACTGCCTGCAGCTTTTACTTTGAAGGTCAAATATTCTTCGAGTCATCAAAGAAAATACTCTTCAAAAGGTGAGAATAACAGTTCCTGTACACAGAGATGTTCTGCCCAGTTATTTTGTGCAGAGAGGACCAATGATAGCCTTTTTCATCCCTGGCTGGGAACTGCTGGCCAAATGTCATGCTAAGATAATAACGGGTTGATTTCAGAACACCGAGAAGCGGCTTCAAAGTGAAAAACAGCTTCCACAAAACCAAGAAATAGCAGCGGTTCCGTACAACCGCAGCCTGAGATGATTTAGGGGACCCATCAAATCAGTCTCAGCATCTTTGTTCCTCTAATTTATCAACTGCAATTATCGTCATTGTCGAAATAATTTATACCAGTTATAATTTACCCAATTAAGAAAGAGGCAGATGCTAAAACGCAAATTACATAATTACCACTAAGAACGAAACTGGCATTGTGTGTGCTCCATTTATCCATGGCCCTTGGAGTGGACAGCTTGTTTCATCTCCGTGAAGGCAGAATTCCACATCCTTCTAATATTTATTTTTCTTCCATTGTAAATAAACAATAATTAACGTGCAAAACCAAAAAGCTCCCAACTATAGAACCCGCTCCGTTGTGTCAACGGTAACAAAATGCTGAGGTTTTGGATACAACTGATTTTCTTGAGCAGTTAAAGTCAAATTCAACAGTCAAAAAAAAAAAAAAAAGGACTATACTGATCTATGCATTTCCACAAAAAAATACAGTTTTCCCAGAGTTTGTCTGACTAAAGGTGGAAATAACACTTTTTGTATCCCCTTTGAGCCACTGCTGACACAGGGAACCCCCACACCCAGGAAGAAGCTTAAAAGTCTTCTACTCAACGTTTTCCTTCCAAATCAACACCGCCACCTTCCACTCCCCTAAATACTCACATCTTGTAGTTCATTAACATCCTCCATTTGGCATCTACTCATCTGGCTTCATTTAGCACAGATAAATGAATGCCTGCTTGAGCTCTCCTCCATGTCATACTGCTGTTGACCTTAAGAGAAAAATATCTTGGCCATCTTTGAACCTTCCAACCCTCACTGTGAAAAGCAGCACAGGTCAGAGACTGTTTTGCCTCGCAATCTCATCCTGATTATTCAGCACAGAGAAAAATTTCTGGAGCCACTCACTCTTGTTTACAACTCAGAGTTCTCTAAAAACATGAGAGATGTTCTTTCCTCTTCTCCACCCACAATCATGAGGGAGTCACTGCAATTTACTTCATTCGTCCCATATCTCCACTGTGAATGACTCATTTGTGCATATAATTTTTCTCCAAACCAGATCATGCAGAAGAGGAATGCTGTTCTCCCGGTGCTGCTATTAGATAGGAAAAAAAAAAAAAAGACTGAAAAATAAAAAAAAAAGGACTGAAGAATTACAGTGTGCTGTGGTTTCCATCATTTTCGGCTGGTCCCTCTAAACATCTTGTCGTTTAAAACGCCACATGGTACCCCACTCAAATTAATTTTATAGATAACTCCATCGAATCAAACTGAAATGTAAATTGTAGAAAATTCAGATGCTTAGAAACATTTGTAATTCATTGGGTTGTGGAGGGTTTTTGTTTAATCCTCTGTAAATACATGGGATACTGCCGTATTTTGTAATACTTGCTTTGCACAGTTTTGGGCAAAGCTCATCTCAGTTTTTGGTTTAAGGTATTTTTATTACATGTCCATTTTATTGCATAAGTAAAGAAGTTAAAGAAACATGCAGGAAGATATCACTGACTTATTTTACTTTCTTACTCATTCTGCACCAGCCAGACATGTCTGTTCGTACTGTTCCTGAGAGCTGTTACTGCTAAAAGGTAAATCTAATTGAGCCAGAGCCTTCAACACATCAAGCAGATGGCTATAAATAATGCAGAGATGCTGAACTCAGTGGAGCTATCACCAAAAAAAAAATAAAAACCACAACAAATGCCCAGCATTCACACCACTAAGTCCAACTTGTCAGAACATCTCTAGGCCAAGTCACACAGTGCTCATCTTTACAACTAACCCAGGAATTCGAGACTCATTCGCCAACGTATCAAGTTCTTTGTCCCTCTTTAAAGCAAATAGTGCGTGCACTTGTAAATCCCTTTTAAGGTCTGTTTCTGCTTCTACTGCTTTCCAAAACTCCTGCTGAATACATGAACTGGTAAGCACTGAGCACTCAGGAAAAAAACCCAAACCACCTGAATCCGAGCATCTATTACAATACAGATTATGGCAAGGATGGCCAGAGAATGAGAATTTTAGTTTTATTTAGAGGTAGCAAGCACAGAAAAGTATGATATGGAAAAGAATTCACTTGCTTCACTGCTAACTTCTTATTCTGCTGTTTCCATCAGCTGCATGGCTCAGCCCGAATTCTTATGTTGAAATTCTGCTTTTAGAGGAAAAAAGTCTTAAGGATGAAAATTTGGACTTACTTTCTGCTTTAGCTAATGAGAAGGCATAGAGGTTTATGTTCCCATCTCCTTTACCAGTCTCTTCTATTCATGTGTGTTTGTGTCTCTGTAGCATACTCTGAAAAGTGACAAACTCTCCTAGAAAAATTAGCTAGCATGTCAGAGTAACTTCTGCAATTTATCCTTAAATAGATTTCAATAGCAATCTTTTCATTTGAATAAAAGCCTGCTTAGCTATTTTGCAGACAGCCCAAAGAATCAAGCATTCGTCTCCACTTGCAAAGGACTTGATAAGCACATAAGGAGAGTTCCTCTCTAAAAAAGAAACACTTTAAGAGTCATTTAAAAATCACTTCCCCACTTTTTAAAATGTATGTTTTCATAAGCTGCTGCTTGTACAGAAAGCCCACCCGCACAAGAAAGTGGAAATTCGTATCATAAACATCAAGTCTTTCAGGTTCCCATCAATTACTGAAGAAAAATAGTCTTAAGCAGTTAACCACTACTTATCCCCACTTGCCGGCTCCAATTTTAAAGGAAGTCTGGGACTCATACTTGCAGGAAGCTCAAGCACTAATCATCTCCAAGAAAAACTTCAAGTACATACATTAGGCAGGCTCAGTCTCTAACCTCTTCCCTCTAGCAGAAGCAAACAGAAGCGCACCTCGGGGAGAAGGGTATTAGTCTACCTCGAAGTTTCAAGTGAGCCTGGAAAAAAACCATGAGATTTAAGAGAGCTGGGAAAGCATAAAGAGGACAGATTAGCAGCAACGGCAACACTGGGAGAAGAAACACAAAAGACAGAAATGGTTACGTGTTTTATTTCTAACAGTTAAACACAAGCCTTCTCAAACTTTTCTTTTTTCCCTGAAATTTAACAAAAATGCATCACAAGGGGTTTTGTCACAGCTTTCACACATTATCTGAAGTTCTGGTAGTCACATGAATTCTCATAATACTTAGCTATGAATTCACAACACAAAATTATTTCAGTATGAATCATACCTTTGCACTCTGTGTAAACATCCCTGACATTTCACATTTGCATCCTCTACTTAGGACTCTGAAGCCGCCAACAGGATTAGAGGCAGATTTAGAGAGATACAGGCTACATCTACCTCCACTAACTTAAACTATTATTTGTAAATGCCCTAAGTATTTCAGAAAATAATAAAAAACCAGCATATATTAGCAAGAATGGAATATGCCTCTGCTAGAGAACCTAGAGAGGACTATAACCTTTTCAACCCCCTTGAGCTTCTTGATGTATCTACAACCAGTGACACACAAGCAACTATTAAGTAAGATTCAAGAAAAATATGAGTCTAGAACAGCTTGTCCAGGACCTCACGTGGTCAAGCATAGCATCACAGGCCCTAGCATCACCCCACAGGTGGGAGAAACCTGCGCTAAGGACTGATGCTTCCTCCTACACACGGCACAGAACAGCTGTCCCTACCACTGACAACCCAAGTCTTACCCTCATGGGTAGCAACTGGGTCACCTACTTTCAGGAATTCCCACCCTAGAGCAGATTTTCTATCTGCATGCCCTGTCTGCATGATACTGAGAGCATACACAGATGGAACATGGAAAAAAAACAGACTTTAGGTAAATTTTTGCAGGTCTGTGACATTTACAGACTGGACAGCATCACCATTCAATGCACTTCCTAAACATTTCAAAGGTTCCTGCTTCTATTAATGTACAAACCTTCTATTAACATACAAAAGCTCTCTCTGACTGGTCGCCTCCTCCTGGCGCCTATCTCTTACGAATTTCTAGGTGTTGATTAGATCCTCAATCAGTCCTCTCTTCTCCAGACTAAAAAGACTGAAGTCCCTCACCCTTTCCTCATAAAAGAGATGCTCCAGGACCCTCATCATATTTGTGGTCCTCTGACGCACCCTCTCCAGCAGTTCCCTGTCCTTCTTGAACTGGGGTGCCCACCAATACAGAACCCCAAACTCAAATAACTTCAATATATACCAAAAAACCCCCAAGGAACTACTGCAATGTGAAAATTAACAGTTGTTTTCGATGACCACAAAGAAAAATAAGAGTCATTAAATCAGCAGGAAACACTCAGAGTCCTCATCATCTCCGTGAACAGGTGGCAGCATGTAATGGCGACTCGGTGATCTGATTCAGCTCAGTTATTTTTTTATTCCCCTTGAGGCTTCTCAGTAGCAGTTCAACAGCGTTTAAGAGAGAGGGGACACACAATTTCCAGAACACTACACTCTGAATCTGTCCTGAAATGAATAACTGCATGGAAGTTTCGAAAATGAAAAATATCAAGCTAGCCTCATAGATCCATAATTGAATGCCCCACGATGGCACGAGTTGGGCAAGTCAGCCATAAATTTTCACACCTTAAGCTTTCAAGTGGCAGAAAGGAGACTTGGGAGATATTTCTGGTTCCAGCTATCTATCAGGCAGTTAAAATTTGCATTAGTTAGCATGTCGAACGCCAGGCGAGATTCAGTCCAGCGAGAGAGTAAATTGATGCTACTCTTAAAACTTTGAAGCGAGCAGCAGACTGAACGTTGTACCGTGCACAGCACCAGGCGCCCTCCTCGCTAAACCTCAGCTTCCCACACTCCTCCTTCCACAATAAGCATCTAATGAGCTGTCAGAGCACACGGAGCAGCACTCCCGGGGTGCAAAAGAAAACATTTCATTAACCTACAACTGGAGATTTATGAAAATCAATGTCACAGTGTCACTGCAAAATGTCTTCTTCACTCCCCTTTCCCCGGTCCCGTATCCTCGGATACCACATTCAATTATTCACAGGGTTTTGTTGGTTATTTTTTTTCATTTCCCCATTGCCCAGCCTTTCAGGAGAGACACACCGTACTTTACAATATTCTGTTCTCCACAAGTTTTCCTTTGTCATGGATCTTCTTACAATTCCAACCAGAAAACATCCACTTCTACTGATTTTATTAATGACGGGGACAACCATATTTCAATATTGATTTTCCTGACAACCCAGAATAATATTGTCCTATTAATAACACCCTCATGAGATAAGACTAAACGCATCTTCTTTAGGCTAACAGTTACAATGATTGCTCCTATCTATGGATCTGCAGCCCAATTACACTTTTTATTAACCCAACAGATCATTATACACAGAAAAAAAACAACACACAACTTACCTCACCTAACTATATTTTAAAAACAACCTTCTGCCTTCTTGTATGTTGTTTCTGGTTCATATATATGACGGATAAGCAGATGAATTTCTGCTTATACACATACAAACCAAGACGCATAAGCACATCAACATAAGAACATCTGAAATTCTGAGTTATAACAGAAAACTAGCATTAGAAAAGAACATGACAAGTCACTGAGGACTCTTGGCACCCTGATGTCACCAGCTGATGGTTTGTAATGGCTTGCAAAAAAATAAAAAATAAAATTAAAAAACAAAATCTAAGTTAAACAAATTATTTCCTAATTACCTGGGGTATGGACTGCTTTGATTAATCCCCCTCAAAACAACTCCCAGGTTGATGACATTTAGCACAAGCCCAGATGCCGATGCTCCCCCAGAGCACCTCCTTAGCGGCTTTGAAATGTTTGCAGCCAACCTCATCCAAAAGTCTATGGACCACCTGTTCCCCACTGCAGAAGATGCTTAATGCTATTGTTCTTTTACGTTTAAATATTCCACTAATCAAGCTGTTAAGAGTTACGTACAGGTTGATTGCAGGTCATTAACTAACATGAATCCTGTTGGAGCTAACAGGAGATAAATTATTGAACTCCATGAAGATCACAATTACAGCTAGAACAGATCTGTCCTGCCATAAGGACAGATGGTACAGTTCTACCCTTTTAAACTATAAAAATGTCTAGACGTTGCCACCTTTATGTATAAGAGTACATTTAAAAGCAAAAACCAGTATCAGAAATCACATTTATGGTGTATTTTATTAAATAATGCAATCTTACAAAAAGCATCTTTCTAAATCTCTGAAAGACATCCCTCAATGATTTCTTTTTTTTCTCCTTTCATTCTGAGGCAGACTCAATTATTACATCAAAGAGATAGCTAATATGAAAATCAACACAGAAAAACTAATTTAAAGAAGAAACTAGCAAAAAAAGTTGTAGGTGGGAACGGATTACGTTCCATTTGTTTCCTCTGAAAGGAAATGGGGAGACCTCAAATAAAAAGAGTATACACATTGAGTACTCCATGGTTCTAGTCATCAACCTTTTGGTCTAATGGGAACACATTTCCTACAGTCAGAAAAGTATATCAATGCTCTATGACATTTAAAAATATAAAATATATAAAATATTACATAAAAATATGTATGAGTAGTATATTTATGTACAACACCAACATCTTGATTTATATATATATATATAAATATGCGTATATATGTGGTAAGCTTTTNATTATGTTAGATACAAAACCAATCATAAACAGTAACTGAATCTGATGGATCAACTGTACAAACCTTTTTGGTTCAGAATAGTCATTAATCAGAAGAATGTATCTATTGTTATAGGATTCTAACAGACACCTAAATTAAAAAACTGCAACATAACTAAAACTCCCTTGATGGTGTAAGCATGATTATCCAGACCCAACTGTCCAGGTAAACTGTTTATATTTGGAAGTAATGCCAGACTGAACCCCATCACAGCTTCTGGTCATTGCTTGAGGAACATTCAAGTTCTACCCTTTGAGCCTTCTCAGATTTGCTTTGGTTTTTCTATTATTATTTTTTCCTTAAAAATATTTTCATTTGCAGCCAAAGTTATTTTTGTAAGCTTCATGGAACTGTAACATTGGCAAAAATCTCTATGAAGGACAAATACAATAACTAGGAACGGCCAAGTAGTATCCTGTTCGTTTGCAATATTCTATTCAAACCAAAGACTAACATGGTTTTTGTGGATCTGTTAGGGGGTTATTTGTTCTTTTTTTTAGTATTAAGTAGCCTAAAATTTAGTCTCAGGAACAGGTAAAGTCAATCTTTTTCTTAACAGTTTCACAATGAATATTCAGCAGTTTTCTGAAACTTGTCAGACAACGCTGTGGGAATCTTAAGGTTATTGAGAGAGATTACTATCATGTTGATGGCTTTCGTACAAGTTACTTTGACATAGGTCAGTTCTTTGAATTCCCTTTGACACAAGGCAATTAAAAATGTTTACTTCAATCTATAGCAAGCTCTTTATCATTCAACAGCAGAACAGAGCAGGGTCTGTACATACCTCGACCAGGTAAGAGAGTCAGTGTGAATTTTATGTTACCAGAAATCTTTTCTTCCCTCTTTTTTGTACTTGCTTTGTTTTAGCCACTTGACTTCAGCACATAATACCAATTACTTGATAATAAGGAGCTAAAATTATATTCCAATAACCACTTCTGTGGGGCTGTACGTAGAATGTATGTATCTAGAAGACTACCCAAACCTCCTGTGAGGAGGTAAGCTGATTTCTGTGGGAATGACGGTCATAGTGATGCTCACAGTCTTCATACTGAAAAGCAGCACAGGAATTGGCAAATACAATTGTCCTTCAGTTCAAAGAATTGAAAGAATGAAAGTCTGGATTTGAGACAGAACCTCCTAACTAATGTGTATCATCCCAACACCATGTAGACAATTGCTGGTCTTAATTCCCTATTTCTTAACAAACCTATGCAGGCTGTACATATTTACAGCTTTTTTTTTTTTTTCTTTTCCTTTTGTCCAGAGTTTAAACATTCTGCAGATGCAGGGATAAAAGTCCATGACATTACCATAACCTACTGGGATCAAGAGAGGACCACAATTTAGCAAAACTGAGAAGACTCTAAGAAATAATGAGAAAATTTTCCAATCTTCCAACTTTTTTTGCATTAACTTTCACATTAGTTTGCTCAGCCCTTAGACAATCACTTCTTTGCCTATGACTACCAGCCTGTTACATATCAGAAACTCTATTTTTAATATCCAATTATAGATGACATGACAAGGAAGTATGTAAAACTGTATGGAATTTGGTGTTGCACAACCTTCACAAATACCACTCAAGGGGTACTGAACATTAAGCAGGAGAACAGTTTTGCTGACAACAGAAAGGACTACCAGGCTCAAAATTACGCACTTCTTAAAAGCTTTTCTCATTGAAGCTAAATGCAAGTTAACATCAAGACCAAAAAGCATCCACAGCCTCCTAGCTCCCTCCTGATACGAGACTTTATTCAACAAAATTCACTAAAATTGCCGTAATTTCATAGAGGTTTCACATGTTTAGAAGTGGATTAATGTCACTGGGGAAAAAAATCACAAAGCAAGTATCTACACAGATCTATGATTCAGTAATGTTTAGTATAACACCACTTCAGATGCCTGTTCCTCTAACCATAAGCACACCACTGCACAAACAAATAACTTGTTGAATAAAACACTCTTTTAAGCAGATCCACAAATCTTCTAGCATAGTTGGTAAAAGGGGCAGCCATAGCTCAGAAGTCGCTCATTAATGCGTGCTCTTTTTTATCAGACTTTTTTTTTTTAATGTGAAAACATAAAGGAGTTTTTCACCTTATTCCTGGTTAAGCAGGTCATTACTCCTAAATGGTCTGTGAAAGTAATTCTGAATCCAACCATGTCAAGAATACTTCATTTAAACAAAGAGTTGAGGTGCCTGACATAAGCTAAGCTTGATGAAATAACCAACACAGGTAACGGCAGTGGGATTTTGCTCAGTGGTATAAGTTCAAGGAAACAAATCCATCAACCCAAGGCATTTACAATGAGTGAGAACCATGCTGCATTCTTGTTTTCACACAGCTGCATTTGTATTCTTTCATTTATTTCTCAGGCAAACTGCAGGCTAAAAGTCCAAGACACTTAAAATCATAGAACGATTAGAGTTGGAAGAGTCCTTAAAGATCATCAACTTCCAGCCCCCTGTCCTGGGCAGGGACACCTCCCACCACACCAGGTTGCTCCAAGCCCCATCCAGCCTGGCCTTGAACCCCTCCAGGGATGGGGCAGCCACAGCTTCCCTGGGAAACCTATTTCAGTGCCTCACCACCCTCACAGCAAAGAATTTCTTCCTGATATCCAATCTAAATCTCCCCTCTTCCAATTTAAAAATGTTACCCCTTGGTTCCATCACTCCACTCCCCGAGATCAAGAGTCTCTCTCCATTTCTCCTGTAGACCCCTTAAAGGTAGTGGAAGGTGCTCCAAGGTCTCCTTGGAGCCTCCTCTTCTCCAGGCTGAAGAGCCCCAACTCTTCCAGCCTGGGGTTGTCCAATCGATCCCCATGGGAGGACCACAAAGCCCATCTTGTGGGACTCCGCCCTGAAGATCTGAGCCAGCATTTACACCCACTGTGCAAGTACCTGCTCACAAGCTGAAGAAACCCCTTGCAGAGCTCAGATCACTTGACTGCTACATACAGAAATATTCCTAAACTCCTCTCTTCAGATGACCAGGAACACATAAGGTCAGTGGCAACACTGATTTTGGCATCTGTTCTCTTGTGATTTCAACCACGCAGAGACAATCATTAATTTCACAGCCTAACGATGAAGACCCTGATTATCTAATCTTATTTTCTGTTATTAAATACAAACCAACTCCATTTCTCCCATGTGGCAGGACAGACAAATGCTCCTCCTGTTAGAGGAGGACCGTTGCCATCCATGAAGATCTTCCAGAGCCCCTGTTCAGCAGAGGAAACCTCTCTCCTCTCCGTGTTTTGTCAGGAGTGACAAATACAGACCCATATTACTGGTAACCATCAAGCTTCCAGAAACGGCCCCAACACTGCAGTATATTCAGAGGGAAAAAAAGAAAAAAGCACCTGCAAAAACACTGACCTGTTACAGGAAGGGGCAAAATGATGTGTTCCCGTAACAGAACTAAGTCTCCTTTCTACTTCCCAACACCTTCAAGTAATGCAGAGCACATTTTTCTCCTCCCTCCCCGTAAGAATGATAGATGTATAATGTGGTAAGAACTCTTTTCTACTGTTCTAGTTGAGGGCTTGGTGTTTTTCTTATCTCACACCACACTTTGTCTGGAAGAGATGGATAAATATTTGACATGGCATAATTCCCAAGGCTCCCCACAATAGAAAACTTTTTAAAAATTTAAATGTTTTGGTTTTGTGTGTAATAATTAATGACAGAGGCTTTTTTTTCTTTCTTTCTTTCTTATTCATTGTAATTACAAAACAAATTTCCTAATTTCACACACACATAAAAATCCGCTGACATTATTTTACTGGTTCTGCCAGCTAGGACTTGAATAAGAACGGGATCCCAGCTAATTAAGTCAGCACTAAAACCCTCATATAATCTTTCTCAATACCCAAGAACTTCCATATGGAGTCAAAATAAATCATTTTTATGATTGCTTTCTGACACAGCTGGGAGGAATAGAAAAGTAGAGACAAACTCAAAAGAAAATGTGAGAATTATGAAAATATATCAAACGTCTGATGTGAGACCAGGACGTGCAGAAGCCAGGAAGAGATGAATGCAGTGTAAAAACATACCTTTGGGTTTATCAGCAGCAAAGTTCTTGCAGTGTATTTAAAGGCACTAAGAGATACTGAAATAAGCATTAAAAAACTCTTCTGACTGCAACCTGTCACAGGTTAAACTTAAGACCAAAGTGTCATTTTTCAGAAGTGTCATCAACACACCAGAGACAAAACACCATTCCACCAAGTCCTTGGCAATTTACTGTAACCAATTCATTGATCTTACCACAACAGCTACAAACAACAAGTGTTCTTATGTGTCCCCACTGGCCAAATCTGGTCCCACCCTTGCTGATTTGCATGAGAATTTAGTTCTGACACTAACAAATATCTCATTTTAAATGTTAAACTTCCTGCATCATAAAAACAACAAGTGGCAGTACTAAGTCTCTGAAGTTTGACAAGCGATCTCACTTCCCAACCCTAGATTCCATTCTTCCTTATTTAGAAAGAAATTCTTTGCTGTGAGGGTGGTGAGGCACTGGAACAGGTTGCCCAGAACAGCTGTGGCTGCCCCAGCCCTGGAGGAGTTCAAGGCCAGGCTGGATGGGGCTTGGAGCAACCTGCTCTGGTGGGAGGTGTCCCTGCTCAGGGCAGGGGGTTGGAACTCGATGATCTTTAAGGTCCTTTCCAACCCAAACGATTCTACGAAAAGCAGAAACGCACAATCAAGTTCCTGTTGGTCATCAAAATCTGATTTAAAAAAAAAAAAAACAAAGCGGAAAATAATCATATCCCTTCTTCCTCCCAACTCCCTTTCATTTAGAAAGGAGACAATTTAGACCTCAGCTGGCTACCTAAGTTCTACAGACCTCCAAGAAGCATATTGTGGTTTGAACCACAGATCTAGAAAACAAGTAAGACTTGGAGTGCCAAGTGTATTGCTAAGCCCTACTTGGGTTGTCAATGAAAACATTGTATGATCTCACAGTCTTAACTTCTAAAATGACAATTTATTATTGTAGGAAGAAAATCCCCTCTTCTGGCATGGAAGGAGAAGGCTGCAGAACTGAGTGTCAAAACTCCCCTCAGAGCTCTGGAAGGCAGATGAATACTTTCACACCCAACATTTGGGTTAAGAACGACCCAATTCACTGGAGAAGTGGCGGTGACCCAGCACATACTGGAAGGGGAAGCAGAATACTGGCACGTTCACGTGAACTGAGTTTCTCCAACAGACCACCCAATCCTCAATTCTTCTTCTACTGGACCTAAGAAAACCAAAGCAATGGGTTTCCCCAGTCTCACCTTGTCTGTTCCCCCATCGTGACCCACACACGTACAACTGGTGTCACTTACTGGGCAGAGACTGGGGTCAATGGGGAAGAAGGTGTTATAATTCCCCCAGACACACTACAGATGGCAAAGGTATAAGGGACAACAACTGCTGTTCCCTTCTGCCCCAAACATGTCAGAACTAGCTGTAAAATTAGTAGTATTAGATATTCATGCTCCTTTTGCACACTATCATCCTTCCTGTTAGTCCTCTGAGGACAAACATTAGGAATTTTTTCTCCTAGAATGGTTTTAGGCTTTACCCTGGAATTAACTGTCACCATAAAAAAGGAAGCATTAAAAAAACATTTAACAGCTGGATACAACATCTGCCTTTCCCAGGTCATTAGTACTTAATTTATGAGACTATGAGGTTACAGAGAGACTGTCAATTAAAAGAATCACACTTCTTTCTAGATTAAGACTTCCCTGCTGAGTGTTCCAGTGAAATAAATTATCCTTTTCTCCTTTTTTTTTTCTTTAAATGCAAGTTATGCCATAATTTGTGAGTATGTACAAGAAGCATGGTCACTTGCAGTGATTTTCTTGATTTGACCACCAAGACCCTGATCCCCTAGTGATACCCACAGCCCTCGTGACCAGGGCTTAACACCTTTTGCTTTTTCTGTTTCACCTCAAACATGTAGAGGGTTAAGAAGTCCATGTACACGAATGTAAGAAGATTATTAAATTAATTAAAAATAATTTTAAAAAAACCAAGCAAACATGAAAAAGCCCAACTTATCTGGCAATTCAGGAGTGCAAACTAATTTTAACTCATTAACAGACTTCCAAAAGCCAGCGTCTTTAAGATGAAAAACACAATCATACTTTACGAGTCTGTACAAAAAGGTGATGGGTTTCTTGCCTTCAAAAAATAAAAACAAACATCACTTCACAAACAATAAGAAACCGAGCCTGAAAAGGGCAATTTAAGAATATAAGCAAGGAAATAATTATTTTGAAACAGTCCAATTACACGCTCAATAGGAAAGCACTGTTTCCAATTTATAATGAAGCACTTTTTAAACATCTCCGTTGTCAAGCTCAGTGTATTATACTACTGTTGAAATTAAGTCCCTGCCAAAAATAAGAAATTCAAGTCTTTTCATTTCATGGTTTGAAATCAGAGTTTAAAAGCATCTGTTTTTCTTTTTTTCCTAATCCCATTTCTAATTACACAGATCTAGGGCGGGATGCCATGCAGGTGTGCCAGCATTTCCACTACTGGGGCTTGTTAAGAAAATATCCTTTCAAAGATATTGGCATTCGAGTATCTTATCATGAAGAAAAACAGATCATACAAGATCTGGCATCAAAAGTTTCTTCTGCAGAACGCAAAGGAGATCAAAACCTAACCCGCACACCCACGCTCATACAAATCGGCACTTTTAAGGTCAATGAAAGAAAAAGGGCACCAAGCATGGAAAGGATAATTGACTACAAATGAATACTGGGAGGGGTACAGAGGAGCCAGGAATGCAGATAAAGCCCTCTCTGTTCGCTCACCATCCTCGTGACTCGTGTCCCAAACTGAACAGCTGTAGGTGGAGCCAGCTTCCCCCTGCTCAGATTTCAGCGCAGAACCAACATCTGTTCTGAGTTATGGCTCTAACTTACACTTCTTCTTACCGTTACCCAAACCAAAGCTTTCACTGTATGAGATAATAACAGCGTATTATTATTATACCAGTATGGCCCATAGCACACACGTGGAGTTTTAACAACTCTCACATCAATATAAGATTGTTCATGTTAGAAGCTATATTCATAAATAAATCCATCCTGGGTGTGGCAGGAATCCATACTGGAATGAGAAATAAAACCTAACACAGAGCATCTAAGATTACACACCTAAAACTGCAACAAAATTCATCCCTAACTTCAGCCAAGAAGTTTTGTTTCTGTTTTTTCTAACCTCTGGCAGGCTTTGAAGAATCAGGCTTAGCTTCAGTGCCAGCACTTTTCCTCAACCAGCTGCAATTTATCGTATTATAATCCCATCTTCAATTGCTCAATCCATCCTTCCTGGGGTACATTTCCTTGTGTTAAACCAGCTATTGGCCTGTGGTTCCCCGTTCTTTCAGACTCTCTCAAAACGTGCTCTTTTAATATTCATAATGGGATTTATTTTATTTTTTTCCTACACGCAGCACATTAAATAAATTGATTCCATCACTCCCAAAATTTTAAAAATCCAAATATATGTTATCTAAGATATAACCACACACACACACGTTAATACTGTAAGTTTGCCAAGTTCAGTTTTGCAATCACTGATAGTGGAAAGGGGAAAAGTGTTAAATCATATGTAAAAAAAATAAAATAAAAAAAATATATATATAATTGTATGTTCTCCCAGAGTGAGAAATTTTATGCTGCCTTTTAACACAGGATGCACAAACTTTTATAATTAAGTTACACAGCTCTAAAAATAACATTTTTCCTGAAGATACAGAACTATCTCAGGTGCAATAGCGTATACGGCCTGTCTAGAAACCTTTACAGCTGGTTTGTGTGAATCACAGCTAATATAGATCCTATCCTACCTTAATAATCTAATATCAATATATGCTACACAGTTACGTAAGAATGAGTGTAACAACAAAAGAGACAGACTGAGATAAGGAAATGGAAAGAACTCAGAATTTCCACCTGGACTCCCATCTTCTTCATTTGATCTCTATGTTCCTGTTCTGCTCACAAGTAGGATGCTCTGCTTTCAAATTCTTGCAGTGTCCAAGCAGAACAGAACAGACACGATGCAGTGATAAGAAATACTGACGTAAGCAATACGTACAACTGAAATATCAAACAGAAAGTTTCAAGTTTCTAAATCTCTACTACTGTTTTTATTAATTACATTTTACGGGGAAACAGTTTCAAAACAAAAGGCAGGTTTCAGACATTAAGTATCTTGATTTTCATATAATATTCCGGAAAATGTTTGGAATAACTGGTGTGCTTGAATGACTGTGCACAAGGGCATATCTACATCCAGAAAATGCCTTTAAATACAGACTTTAGAAAAAAATAAATCCACTTTTCTAACAGAAAAATTTATATGCAACTATTCCATGAAGTAGATACTGTGCACATCCCTAGTGAACTAATCCATATACTGAGAGGCCAAGGTATTGCAACTGCTTCACAGGAGAATCCGCACTGCTACACCACCTGCTATAGGCAGATGCTCAATCACAGCACCACCCAGTACCTCAACACAGTACAGATACCAAGGAGGAGAACCTCACTCCGCAATTTCTTCCATATATTTAATGAGAATGCAATAACGGACCTTCAATTCTATTTATAATCAGGCTGGAAATGGCTACATTGTCTATACAGATATAACTCAACTCTGTCAGTATTTCATTTCCACAAACATGAAAATCCCACCTTGCTGTATTTTCAGGCTTGTAGATGTGGTGCTGAGGGACATGGTTCAGTGATTTTTTTTAGCAGTGTTAGGTTGATGGTTGGACTTGATGATCTGAAAGGTCCCTTCCAGCCGAGACAATTCTATGATTCCAGGGAGACTTGATAGCAGCCTTTCAGTATCTGAAGGGAGCTCCAGGAGAGCTGGAGAGGGACTCTTGGTCAGGGAGCGGAGTGATAGGACAAGGGGTAATGGTTTTAAACTGGAAGAGGAGAGATTTAGATTAGATATTAGGAATAAATTCTTTGCTGTGAGGGTGGTGAGGCACTGGAACAGGTTGCCCAGAGAAGCTGTGGCTGCCCCATCCCTGGAGGGGTTCAAGGCCAGGCTGGATGGGGCTTGGAGCAACCTGCTCTGGTGGGAGGTGTCCCCGCCCATGGCAGTGGGGTTGGAACTGGATGATCTTTAAGGTCCCTTCCAACTCTAACCATCCTATGATTCTATGATTCCATGAAAGCAAGAGCACGATGAGATTTCAGCAGTACACAGATCTCACCTCACATCTCCATAGAAGGGAACCTTCCGCTTATTTCCATTTGTGTATCAAAACCCAATACTTTTCCTGGTTTTATTCTAGAGAAGCTGGTTGTCTTCTGCAATCCACTTTGACCACCTTTAATAACATCCATCGGCAGTGGAATCCCACCTTGTCTATTGAAGGAAATATCGTGCCCCGAAGACCCCAAAGCCTGCAGCTGGAGAGGATTAGAGCTCACAGACGCCACCGGGATCAGCGAAACGGCGAGTAGCAGACAGTTCATTTTACAAAAACTTAATGGAGTGTATGGCCCTGGCTGCTTAATGCAAGCACTGTCAGGACGCCGAAGCAGAAAGTCTCAACTGTCACCACTGACAAGCTGAGCAGAATTATTTGTCACACTAGACTAGATAAGAGACCAGCAGAGTGGTGCATGGCGAGATCCCCGTACGTCTCCGGGCTGCAGACTCAGACAGCAGGCACGCTGTTTCCTTCAACACACCGGCAGTATAACATCATCTCGCTGCAAGGCAATACAGTTCAAGCCTTATTTCTTTCATCTTCATATTTTAACTACATTATCCTCCTCTTGACTCAGTGTTTTACATCCTCTAATTAAGTAGTCTCTGACTTTCCCTTCATATTTTCGGAAAAAGACAGCATGCAAAGCCCTGAATAATCTCCAGGTCATTAGCTAGGGTAATGCATGTCATCAATATGTCAAATTAGACCAGCTAAAGAACCAACCTGATGCATCTGTTCTATAACATAAAAAGCTTTCATCTGGATATTTCTTCTAACCCCATCACAAACCCCACACGGTTTATGATCTTTCAACACATGTGTACTCATTAACGAAGATCCCCAAAAAGCTAATTCTTTCGCTGCTGGTGCTTACACACCAAAGCTCTCATTATCCAGAGTGCTGGATGGACATAGTCTACTTGTTCAGGACACAGACCATCCTTCTACACACACAAATGCAGCCTTAAAATTCTACTACTCCTCACAACAGAAGAGAAATTAATTGTTTTAATTTATCAGCATTTACCCTGCAAAACCACATTACCACTGAATAACTGCAACCCGAAAGGTGCACCTTCTCCTGTAAACTTGCCAATTACCTTAAACCCAAATAAAAATGGTGCAAAATCATCAGTCAAGAACCAGGAAACAAACTGCACATGATTTTCTGCATGCAACGTTAATGAGTAACCAACTTGTCACTCACAGAAGGGTCGGTGCCTAGTCTGAAAATAAGCACCAGTAAAGAACGTATTTTAAATAACTTTCTCCACCCATTCTTACCCTGTTAACACTGGCCCCTATCACCACACACAGATATGCAAACTGAAGATCTACACAAATTGCAAGAGAACTAATTCAACAGATTGGAGGAGAAGAGCCCAGCAAAAGAAACATAACAGCCTTAAGTTTAACGTGCCAAATCTCCTTCTTCTAGTCAACCAAAAAAACCATATTTCCCTTCATACAGACTTTTTTACTCTCAAGTTTTAAGAAAAGACTCTTAAGGAGGAATGAAGTAATAGCAAGAAATGAAAATAATCATACAGAGTGAGTCAACTTATAGAGGGTTGTCAGACAAGGATGAGAAGAGACCGAGTAAGTGACAGAAAATAAGCGGATAGAGACAGGGCTACTCCTGTTGTACAAATGCCATTTTGCCTCTTGCTTTCCATCCAGAGCCCTCTATGAAATCCTCAGGTGGCACCCAGCAATTCCGCTGCTTAGGCACAGCCCTTCAATCTGCAAAATGCCATGAGATGCCGTGCAAGTACTTTGCCACACTATTTCCTAGACAATAAAACGGTCCCAGTATCCCAAAGGCAGTTTTTTCCTAGGCTAGTTTACAAGGAAAAAAAAAAATTTAGAAAAATACACATTTCCTGAAACATTCTTCCTCACAAAAGTTTGACCAGGATATAAAATCGAATTTCAGGGGCAAGGCCATTTACGTGGCTGCATTATCCCATCCAAAAGATCCTGCCACTGACTCTGCTCAGCTGGAGACACACAAAAGAGAAGCCCAGAGCAAGTTCCTTCTCCTCGTCCCTTGTCTGGCAGCTGGTGAAGGCAGAAAAACGGTCTCCTAACAAGCAGCACTATAAAAAAATAGCTAAGCAGAACAGATCACCTGGAATCACTCCTCATTTTCCCACGTCCCATCCTAAATCTCACAAATTCATAATTACTAGAGCTTTGGAAGATGACAGAAAGGAGAATGTAGAATGGCTTACCTGGAAAATGAGAAAGCAGATAATTTCTTCCGCTTTCCAACTTCCTAGCTATTTCTGAGCTTTAATCAGCCATCTCCTTCCCTAAAACCTGCCAAGCAACCAAAGGCATAGCCCAGAACAGAATTTTTAATACCTGCTCCTTGTGGGACCAAACCAATACATTTTAGCCCATTTCTTTTTAATAAACGTAACGATTTTAATCAAATTTGTTCAGAGGACAGAAGATTAGTTAAAGAAGAGAAGTAAATGAAAGATTAAATTAAGGTATCATTGGGAATTAAAAATGTAATTTTATGTTATCATCAGTGGTATATTATGAGTAAAGAATACGCAATATGCAATTAATATGCAGCACAATATGAACAGCATTTGAGAAAAATGAATTTGATATGTAGGACAGAAAGGTCATGAATTCTTAAACCCGATTCAATTTGCTTTACTCTGCTCAATTTTCTCATGGGCATCTGTTTAAATATTTCCAGGTATGGGAAAAGTCACTGCTAAATTCTGACATATTTTAAGGTGACTACAGTTCACAACAGGCAACCCAATGTATTTCCTGTACAAAGCCAGGCACTACTCCCATAGGTTTGTTTTAGTTTGAGAGGACAGATGATTCCCACGTAGGGAAAGCACGTGGGAAAGCAACAGGACGAAGTCCAGCAGTTTACAAGAATAAGTCAAACAGGAAAACTATGCCATTAATTCAAAAAGTTAAAATATTCTTCAAGCTTCCTCTAAACTCCTAGCTTATCTAAGGTTAAAATGCATCATTCAGAGACACTAACCAGGGCACAACAATGCATCTTCCTCAGCCACTCACTGTTCTGTTCATGGGAGAAGATGGGAAGTCACGTCCTATCAGACTAGCAGTACATTTCTTCTCTAACTATCGCTAAGAGAAAGAGCAAAAGCACCCACAAAATAAGACAAATACGTTGCATATTAAAGCATATGGCATTTCATAGAATCATAGAATGGTCAGAGTTGGAAGGGACCTTAAAGATCATCCAGTTCCAACCTCCCTGCCATGGGCAGGGACACCTCCCACCAGACCAGGTTGCTCCAAGCCCCATCTAGCCTGGCCTTGAACCCCTCCAGGGATGGGGCAGCCAAAACTTCTCTGGGAAACCTGTTCCAGTGCCTCACCACCCTCACAGCAAAGAATTTCTTCCTAATATCTAATCTAAATCTCCCCTCTTCCAATTTAAAACCGTTATCCTTTGTCCTATCACTAGACTTCCTGACCAAGAGTCCAGCTCTCCTGGAGCTCCCTTCAGATACTGAAAGGCTGCTATCAGGTCTCCCTGGAGCCTTCTCCTCTCCAAGCTGAACAGCCCCATTTATACACATATTGATTTAAAAGCACTTCCATTTATACTTACTAGAAATTATTTTTTCAGAGCTGAGACAACAGAGGCATTGCCATTTTGCATGACTTCAGCAATTTCCCTGTAACACTCATATCACTAAGGATTTAATCACGGGCTTTCTGAGCACTAAGAATTTTTCTTAGCTGCCTGAATTACACCCAAGGATTACTGCACAGGTTTTGAATTCACAGGTACCCGAAACTCTCCAGAAAACAAACAGTCGATATAAAGTTTTCTTTTATTGCCACTGGACTCCGCTCAGGTGCAACAGAGCATAAAACAAACCCAGTGCAGGTGTGGGCACAGGCAAGAGCACGTTCAGGCTTGGTGTACGTGGCTGGGAGCCCTCTCTCAAGCTCCTTGACTTTCCCTCTCCCATCCCTTCCCTTTTCCTCTTCCCCAGGCAAACGGATTCTTCAAGTGCACTGGAGCTCAAACAAAAGCCATAGGCACGGAGTCCTGCTTCGTTTATTAAACATATATGAAAGGAGAGAGATGGTCCATTAGTTTTGCAAATCTCCTAGTCATGATCACAACAGTCTAAATTGAATACTCTAATATGTGTTAAAGTTTGAGAAGAATTTTGTTGTTGTTGTTTAAAAAGATAAATCAATGTTACTTTGAAGCTTACATGAAACCAGCAATTTTTTCATCAGTTTCCCAAAGCCATTCATTTTATCCATCCAGCCTAATTGCATAGTTTCACAATTATCTGCTTATTCCAACCCGTGTAATCTACTGACATCTCATTTCTAATAAATGCCATTTCGTGCTTCTTCAAATGCATTCAGCTGAATGTTCGGCTTTGACAAACAGCATTTACAGAGGGCGATTGTGATCACCCAGCCTGACCTTCGGCACCGCACGGGCCAAAGAATTTAACTCAGAGATTTCTGCAGAGCCTGCAAGAGTCTGGCTGAGCTAGATCACATCTTTCAGAGGGATATACAACCTTGATTTAAGTACCTAAACCAACAGCGATACCATCATTTGGCTGGTGTTTTGAATTTCTCTGTCTATAGCTGTGACCCTCAGACTGACAAAACTAGCAAACATCCAAGGCTGACATCCAAGGAGGACCATGCCTGTCCATCTGACTTTGACTCCAGATCCATAATCCAGCTCCTGACGATCACCAAGTCCAGTTTGGGACATCCTGATGCCTGCTGGTGACATGATCGTCATCCTGGGAGCCTGATACAGTTTCGAATATACTGTATCTACTTCATTATTTTCTTCTTATTTTAATTTTAGTATTAATAATTCATCAGAGTAGTTTAGTTCATTCTAAACTCCTAAATCCCTCCTCTCCTTCCTTTCTGGGGGGAGAAGGAAGGGCCATCTGTCAATTTGGTTTTGGTAAATTTGGCTGAAACCACGAGAAGGGGTCAACTCTAGTATACACTTAAATACATCTTTTTTAAAAAAGAAAAAAAAAAGTGGGGGAGAAACATCTTCTTTGTAAAATTATACATGTAGGAATTTGGTCTTAAATTACAAAAGCAGCTGCCTGTTCTGAAATAAAACTTGAGACACCACACTGATGTCACGCAACCGTGAACAAAAGGCATCGCGCTTAAAGATCTATCAGCGCCTGGCAACAGGGACCAAGGTGATGCTGACCTCATATAGTCAGAGTTACGGACGTGGTTCTGTTCATTAAGTTCCAAGCACAGTAGCTTGGGACAATAACCTATTTCACAGCTCTCCTGAAGAGGACCCCTCAATTTGGGATGGTTACTGAGCCAAACGCTAATCAAGTGTCCTCTGACAGGCTGCCACCTACCTCCATGTGTTCTAGTCTTGCTCGTGAAATGATCTACCCAAGCATAAGAGTAAGAAAATATGATAACACCTAAATTATATTTCAAAAAGTCTTTCCTGGATCAGGAACAACTAAGTTAACAAAGCACAGGAAGTCTTCCACAAGCAGACTATAGAATTCAGCTGAAAAAACAGCCTTTCTTTTACTGTTGTTACCCTGATGTCTTCTGCCAAAAAAAGTCTCCTCTTTATGCTACAGGCATAAACATGTTTACATATAATACCTCTGCTTTGCATCTTTATTATTTCTATGCATTCTTGGTTAAATTATACCGTAATAAATTGTTCTATTTGATTTTTTTTAAAGAGAGAAGGAAATTAGAAGGCTCTGAATATTTTGAATGTAAATTTTAAGTCATAAAGCTTTTATTTTCACAAAGCATTTAGCTATAATTTGCCTTTACCTTACCCCTTACTTAATTATTGCAATTACTTTAGATGATCATGTTTAAGAGAGGGAAGAAAAAAAAAAAGGCAGTACAGTAAAAGGGCAACTAAAAGGTAGAAAGATATTTTCAGTGATTAAGCCTTGCCTTTGAAATCCATATTCACTTACGAATTTGGCAAACCAAGAGCAGCAAAGGGAAAATCTGAAATCTGCAGATTAAGAATATTTTTCTAGGTGAAGGCCATTTTAACAAACAATAGATATCTTTTGAGATATTCTCTTAGTCCCTGCCTTTTTTCATTCTAGACTCCTGTAGAGAGCTATAAAGAAGCGCACTTCGTTTCACTGATACCTGCTTACTCAGCCTAAATAGAGTTTTAAACTTTTGCTTAATCCAGCTCTTCGGCCTCAAGACCTGTCAGATAAAAAATGGTGAATATATCATGGTTTGAGAACAAACCCATATGTGGAGACTATTTATTTTTAACTACTGACAATAATATTAATTGGTGTTCCATTCGCAGTAGAGGTGTGCTATCAGAATGCAAAACAAGCACAGATTATTCAGAACAGAGGACAGGCAGTGATTTTGAAATGTTAATTAGAAACACAAGGGATATGAGAGTAGAAGGAAGAAAAAAAAATTTAAAAATGTGTTGATTTTGAGTAAAAGAGAAATCTTTTTGAGTAAAGCATCCAGAATAACATTTCTAGTAAAAACAGAAACATGCAGAATAAAGTGTGAGCACCTACAGAAACCTCTGTTCTGTGCAATGAACACGAAGCCCTCTGTCTACAGCACAGCACCTTTAGCTCACCAAGTTCACCCAAAGGCCACATGCATCTCCCAAAGAAATCGGGAGCTTCGTCATCACACCAGGTGGTCCTAGAAACGGGCATCAAATAAAACAGATTTGTTTGGATGAATAGTGCAACTCTCTACTCTGCACTCCTGAGACCCCACCTGGACCACTGTGCCCAGCTCTGGAGTTCTCAACAGAGAAAGGACATTGATCTGTTGGAACAGATCCAGTGGAGGGCCACCAAGATGATTAGAGGGATGGAGCACCTCTGCTATGAAGACAGGCTGAGAGAGCTGGGGCTGTTCAGCCTGGAGAAGAGAAGGCTCCAGGGAGACCTGATAGCAGCTTTCCAGGATCTGAAGGGAGCTCCAGGAGAGCTGGAGAGGGACTCTGGGTCAGGGAGTGCAGTGACAGAACAAGAGGTAATGGTTTTAAATTGGAAGAAGGGAGATTTATATTAGATACTAGAAAGAAATTCTTTGCTGTGAGGGTGGTGAGGCACTGGAACAGGTTGCCCAGAGAAGCTGTGGCTGCCCCATCCCTGGAGGGGTTTCAAGGCCAGGCTGGATGGGGCTTGGAGCAACCTGGTGTGGTGGGAGGTGTCCCTGCCCAGGGCAGGGGGGTTGGAACTGGATGATCTTGAAAGTCCCTTCCAACTCTAACCACCCTATGAGTCTGTAACACCCATTCAACTAGAAAAATTTTACATCAACTAGCATTCACAGCAGTAATAACACCAGTAGCAGTTTTTGCTATCTGGATTTTTTGGAAAGATGCAAGACAACATTTTAATTTGAAATGTTTAAGACGCAAGAGGTACTATTAGGTAACAGCTTGCCTCTACTGTTCTCTTCTATTGAGCTTCAAAGTCATAAAACAATCACTTTTTCTGCTAGTATTTTCTCTGCATTTTCTGTTGTGATGTCTTCTTTCAAGCCTCACCCAAACCATAAAACAAAAAACCAAACCTAAAAAACTGAGAAATCAATCATAAAGTCAACCTGATTCTCTATGCAGATTACCCCAAATCATAACATCAATTTAACTGCCTTAAGATTAATGAAACGCAACAGGAAAAGTGACAGACATCACAAACTCCTGCTTCTGTCCTCACGTGGAACTCCTTGCAGAAGGGGAGTTGAGTGAAGGGTAAAATTAACACTCATCCATTCTCTGTTGTGCCACAGTATAGACAGATCTAAAATTTCTGGTTATAGAAAGAACCAGTAACAGGAAGAAAGAGGCAACTGAACACACCAGGCTTGTTTGTCTCCCTAAAAACCAGAAATTTAGAAGCTCACACCTAGACAGGAAGGGTTATCAATATAAAATATTAAAGACTGCTTCAGACAGCAGTATCAGAGCCGCAGAGCCACGTGTAATGCACATGAAGCTATACCTTCCGTGCCTTTTTTCCTTCACTCCTCTCTCTGAACCAGGGAGGAGAGTTGGTCTGTTTGCTCCCCCTCCACACACAAGTTTCTGGGTGGAAGAATAAAGCCCCTACAATTCAACTGCTACGGTCGACCAGAAATTATACCAAAAATTAACATGTCTATTTATATCTTTGTAGGAACTTAATTTTACTTTTGGTTATACTGATCCAAGTTAGAAATAAACTCATTAGAGGTAGCCAACTAGGCTGTCAGAAGAGACTTACAACACTAGTATCACAGTAATTCCTTGCTACTGCAGGATGCAGCACATTATTTCATTGAAATTCCTACTGATTTGTTGCAATGCAGCACACTAACGCGACACAGCGCCAACAAAAGGGGTTATTCTCAAATAAAATCTTTACAATTAAACACGCATTGGATTTTTATTGATACTAATTTTTTTAAGGCTTCAGAATCACCAATTTTCTTACATTATCAAATAAGATCATTTAAGACCAGAACCTGAGGATTATTCATTTACAGTAACTGCAAATAAAGTTAATCTTTGAGAATTCAGAATATAAGTTTCATTCACATCTAATTTCCTCCATTATAATTAATGGATCATAGAAGAGTAGTAACTAAACACATTAATGACTTTTTAATACAGTCATGAAAATTATATTGTCAAAGGAGTCTTACATACAAACTAATGGACTATAAAGCGCCATTGTTTCAGTAGGTAATGCTGGAATTAGATCATTCTTTTTCTAAATTAATCATTCCAGACTGACCTTCACAGAAACAAAGAAGTTTTTTTGCCTATTGGTACATGAAAAATACACCTCTGTGTGTGTGTGTACACCTATATATATGCTCCTTAATAAAGCTATCCAGGTTTCTAGGAGTTGTTAATACCTTCTTCTCCACTCTTCTTTATGAAAGGACAAGACAATATGTTCGTTTTAGTAGTTTTCTATTTGAAAAGGAATGAAAAGGCATTGTATAAAACCTGATCCACATTTCCCATCTTTCATTTAGGCTGCAGCTCAGGAGTTTGTAGCCAATGATGTCTTCGTGGTTTGATGAACAACAGAGTCCCCATTTAATGTCTAATGATACCACTGACTCCAGCCTCCTACTTTTTGATGACCAGGAGAACGCTACACCAAGAGAACCAACAGAATTAACAAAAATTGTCCTGTAAACTCTGTACTCCAGAGCTCCTGCTGAATGTACACACCTCAGTTGCTACAAGAGGTAAAATTTTTAAATTTAAGTTTTCTGAGCTCCTTCTTGCACTCACTCACTGTTTCTTTCATGCATTTGGCTAAAACTAAGGTGCTTTCAGCACAACTTCAGTTGCGAATAGTTACAGAAGTCAGACAACTAAAACTGACCAGAGTCTGCACACAACACAGTCTTTCACATTTATACTGGTCATTCCCTGTGCTTTATTGAGTCGTTAAAACAGCTTCCTTACGATTTTTATTTACATCCATAATAACATGTATACTAGGTACTACACTGGAGACACACGCACAAACACTGAGCAATTATGAAATTCTATTTTCAAGGAGCCTAGGACGACAGCTTTATAACTCTTTCTTCTAATTTCTTGAGTCTTTTCCAATAACTATTTTAAAAAGGTAGAGCTTATAACTCAATATTTTATACAGCAAATCAATCTGGCAGCATCCCGTTCTTGCATATGCACAGACAGACACAGAAGTGTCAAGCCCTGGAATCACACAGGCATTCCAGCCCAAGTTGGAGTGCTGTGTACCCCTAAGTAAGAGAGAGGCACGTACAGCTGCATCCAGAAAAAAAAAAAAGTAAACTAAAATAAAATCAACAGATTTGTCCCCTGCTGCTTCAAAGCTGTTGTCCAAATCTATGAATCGCCACATTTCCTTTTTGAGGATGTAATATAGTAATACAGATTGAGGCCTCTGGATAATTCAATGAAGAGTTGTGTTCTTTCTCAGTTAAGAGTATCCGCTTAGGGTGTCATCTTCCAGAATCCACTAAAAGCCAGCAAAAGTAATCAGGTAAAACACTACTTTTTGGGGAAAAAAAAAAAAAAAAATCTATTTCATCAAATTCAAGCATGACCCCTGCATCAAGCTTCTCCTCAAAACAACAAACAGAACAGTTGCTATATCTCAATCTAAGGATCTGCAGTGGAAAGAGAAGGGCTGTGATTCTGTAAAACCATTCCTGCCAATGCTGTGCTGGAAGGCATTCATAAATTCTGAGGAAGGATTCCAATAAAACAAGTATTGCACAGCAAAACATTCCTGATTTTACAAAAAATAATAAGAAGAAAGAAACAGAACACCCAAGAATTACTGTTCCCCCTCCACTTGCTCCCAATCCCAGCAGACCAGTGTCACGACTGCATCACGTACACACACATCCACGCAGGCAGGAAACAAAACCTCACACCACAAGCAGCCTCAGTGGCTTTAGTGAAATTTTAACCTGCCGTAAAATTAAGACCAAGAGTGTAACACTGTTCAGCTGCTGTTTCAGCTCAGGAGTCATTTTTGCGTTGACAGCCCAGAAGTTCACAGGGTCTTTTCCACAGCCAGTAAGGAGACCCGGTTTCCATTCCACTGAGTTTACAGCATAAACCCAGCTCAGCATCACGAGACACTGAAAATGATGCATCAAGGACAAGTGTAAGCTAAGCAACTTCAGGATGTTTTATGGTGTTACCTGTATTCCAGGTTAATATGAGATTTTTATACCGGTGCATTACTGTGTCTGAGGCAGTTGGAGTTATGCCGCAGCCTCTTTACTAGATTGCATTGTATTTCTTCCCGGTTCCTATCTACTTTCAAATTTAAGCAAACCCCGGGGAACGCAGCCATTCGGTGTTTTGTTGATAGCTGAGCTGCCTTTCCTGCCATCCCTCTCAAGAGAACTTGTTAGGTGTAACACCTCCAAGAAAAGGTTTAAGCAACGGTTTGTTCCAAGTCTTGAGAGAAGAAAAAATAATTTTAATTATGTTCTCATTTCAATGCCAGGGCATCTTCTTTACTATTACAACCAACTACAGATTTCGAAAAGCAAACAGGGGGAAAAAAAAAATTATCCCAGGCTCCTCTAAAGTTGGAAGGCAGTTTTATTTATTCAGCAGTAGGTATCTGAAATGCCTATCATAAAAACCACTATAAAAACATTTGAACGGGTATTTCTTACTGCAAAGGGAGGCGAAAGAAAAATCTGAAGCATAGCTTGAAGACAAGTCGTCAGAACACCTGTGTTTGTCAAGCTGCAGCCGATTCTAAGGTATTGAAAAACACTTGCAAACAGAAAGATACCAGGCTTCTCACATTTGGAAGACGAAACTAATATCTCTCTAAAAGCTAGAAAACAAGGCTCTGGCGCTTCTTATTGCAAATGCTTCTTTTTTTTTTTTTTTTTTTTTTTTTTTTTNNNNTTTTTTTCTTTTACACAAACCTCGCAGAACCACTAAACTATTCAAAACTAAAACGCCAAGAGCCACATCCCATTTTCTGCTCTCTCGCTGCTGGCCACTTTAGTCCTGAATTCCCTTTATTTCCACTCATTGTGTCTCACCGCATATCTACCGGCAGATTTGTGTGAGAGCACGTTAAAAGGAAGGGAACTAATGGATAAATGAACAAGTGAGCACAGAAGTAGAAAAGCAAAGATGGATTGAGTAAATTTTAGGAGGTCCAGAAAGGAACGGAAGGTGTTCATTACTTACATTGTAAAGGGGAAAAAAAAAAGAAAAGAAAGAAAGAGTACATTTACTTATTTTTGGCATAGCACTTTGTAAACGGGGAACATGGAGAAGCATCATCATATGTTTCAAAGGAAAAGTTCTCAAGTGATGCACTAGTAAAATTCTTTCAGAAGAGGCAAATTGAGCTCATGAAACATATTTCTAAAACCAACCTGACACTTGCTGAAAGATATTCATGATACAGCTACTGACTAAACCAGTGAGAGTACTATCTAGGATAAAGGGTCTTATTTATCCGAAAAAGTCCTACTTTATAAAAGCAACTGCTAACATAAAGCCTGTAATAAATGTTACTCACTGAACTCACAGCAAACCCCTAAGGTCTGCAGTAGCAGTGCCAGTGGCTCCCAGTGCAGAGCGTTTGAATACACGGCAGACAAAGCTGATTTTGACAAAAGGCAGATGGATTTGGGTGAACACTGGTGAAAACAACGGATACTTAACCCTCAAGGAGAAGCTTCCCAAAATGCTGGACCTGCCCACCTTCGTGTCCCTCAACCCTGCCTTCAGTTCAATTTTCTCCAAGCTTTACATATTGGATATCCTCTGTTGAAGCTGAAACCTCAGTTACTTTAATTACAATATTATTCATTTGCAGGTGTTTCGTTGGAGGAGGGGAGTTGGAGCAATTTGGTTTGTTGTTTTATTTTTTTTATTTTAATCAAGAATTGGGTCATCTCCTGGATATGCCTTTAGCTTTCGTGAAAATAAAACCATTGCAAAAAAATATTTACCTCAGTGGAGATGAGCTCTTTTCCATAATGCACTGAGATGCCTTAGAGCAATGAAAGTGTTCGAGCCAATGAAATATTTTGCTGCGGGCAGTATTGTATCTACATACATAAACCACGTTTCCAGCAGACAGATTCATAGTGCTTCTGACATCCATCAGAGCTTTGTCATCGACATCACCAGGATGGGGATGGGTTGTTCATACAGGTATAGCCGTGTTCTTTCTAATAAAAAAACCTCCAGCAAAACAAACCACCACCAAATCCACAGAACTGACAACACGCTACATAAAGGGGTCTCTTAACAGCTGAAACATCTGGATTTACTGATCATTATTCAGTATCGATGATCAATCAATCATCAAAAGAAGTGTGAGCAGCAGGTCACAGGAGGTGATTCCCCCTCTCTACCCGTCTTGTGAGACCCCACCTGGAGTAGTGTGTTCAGTTCTGGAGTCCTCAACATAGAAAGGACATGGAACTGTTGGAACAGGTCCAGCGCAGGGCCACCAAGATGATTAGAGGGATGGAGCACCTCTCCTATGAGGACAGGCTGAGAGAGCTGGGACTGTTCAGCCTGGAGAAGAGAAGGCTCCGGGGAGACCTGAGAGCAGCCTTCCAGGATCTGAAGGGAGCCCACAGGAGAGCTGGAGAGGGACTCTTTGTCAGGAAGTCTAGTGACAGGACGAGGGGTAATGGTTTTAAATTGGAAGAGGGGAGATTTAGATCAGATATTAGGAAGAAATTCTTTGCTGTGAGGGTGGTGAGGCACTGGAACAGGTTGCCCAGGGAAGTTGTTGATGCCCCATCCCTGGAAGTGTTTAAGGCCAGGCTGGATGGGGCTTTGAGCAACCTGCTCTAGGGAGAGGTGTCCCTGCCCAGGGCAGGGAGGTTGGAACTTGATGATCTTTAAGGTCCCTTTCAACTCTAACCATTCTATGATTCTGTGATCACTTTTCAGTGTCATTCCTGCAAACCTTGCATTTGTGCTTGATCACACTTCCATTCAAAAACATGTCAAAACTCAACCTTCTTCACAGACCTTATGGCATAGGAAACACTCATTTGTGACCTCAGATGTGATATATTTAGAACAGCAGAGTCAGAAAGAATAAAGTATACTAAGAATGTCACAAAGATGGTATTACACCCATATTACACCTCTTCCCTGAACTACAGCAAGGTCAGGAGCACCTGTTTAAGCTTCCCTATCTTCTTTGATTTTTCAATGTTCATGTGAGCAATAATGACCACATACACCTTGACTGTTTTGAAAAATGGTTTTGCACCTCACTCTACACATTCATCTATTAACAAATACCAATTATGCCACCTTGCTTTAAACCAAAGGTTGACTTCAGTGTCACACAGAAGGGTCGTTAGTTCTGATTTGCATGTCTAGAACCACTCACGCTCTTCTCTGTACTTAAGGCAAGTAACCTCCTACAAGATCATGGAAGTATCAGCCTGAGTACGGATAGTCAAATCAAATTCAATGTTTCCTTAATTGGACTTCTAAATTTTTGCTGGACATTTCTAAAACCTTTGCCATAGCAAACTAGACCTCAAGATCTAGTTTCTTCTTCAAGAAAAGGGTTTTATTTGGGGGTATGACGGGCAAGGGCCGTGCTACCAACTAATTTGCACCACTGGTGCTGAAAATATTAACAAAGGAAGGGTTCGTTCCAAAATTAAATTAAAATGCTGAGTACAAAGCAAAACATATCAGAAATGCACAAGTCTGGTGTGCTGGAAAGAACCTTTCAAATGTGATACACTTCACGGGAAGACATCCTACACATGCACAATACAAAGACAATAAAATTATGTTCTCATGGGTGTCAGAACTCCTGCTAAGAGCAGGCAAACATCAGCTCGGAGGGGCTCACACACAGAACCTTTTCTGAAACTCACTGAATAATCTTTCTAGTCTTCTTCTATCAGAGCTGCCCACAGGCACCTCCCCTTCCAGTTGACACAATCCTCTATCACAAACTCCATTACAAAACGCGCTCAAAATTCTTTAAATCATCCTTTAAATCTACAGCACATAGCTATCGCTGGATCAGCTTACACTTGGTGCAAAAACTCACTAACATCTATAACAGGTAGATTCTTCTTTTCTTGGCAAAGACTTTGTAACAGTCTTCAGTCCTCGCAGATGACAAATATTTCACAGAGAGTTTCTTTAAGGCAAAGTAAACAGCATTCCATGTCGATTTTTGATCTTAAGAAAAATGCTTTCAACTTCCAATTTGCTACAAGCAAAAACCACTGAAAGTATGAGCCTTTTTGAAGTTATTTATAATAACTTTTATTTGTTTTTAAAAATAAATAGGCTAGTCTAGAAAAACTACACTTTGTTTTACAGATCATTTTCTAGTTCTGTAGCATTTCCATGGTCAGTTGTACTCTACTGCAGTCAGAAAAGATGAATTCATCCCTCTAAGGAATAAATACGCAATACCGAAGGACTGTGTTACGGTCTTCTAATTACTTTATGGCACCTTTTAGAGAGAAATCAGCTTTAAACATCAACACATTCCTGTTAATGAAAACACTGGTCTACTTACGTATCATTTTAGTAAGACGTAGCAGGCAAGATAGATCCTGCATGCAAGTCAAGTTCTTATAGAAGTTAAAAATCTTAATTATATCTCCATATTCAATTAAAAAACATTGAGCTGAATTTTTCCCCAAAACAGTAGGAACTACAGGAATACCCTTAACAACAGATGGTGGGCAAAGGAAGGGTGTGTTTGCTTCCTTTATATGAAGGCCTTGTGTGACATCTTGGCTCTACTGAAGACCATCAGAATCAGTGATCAGCTTGCACAACCTGTTTCTAGAGGTACAGAAGAGTCCTAAGAGTTGTGTTTAGCCATCATTAATTATAGCTATAATTTTCCAAGGAGCCCAAGGATATGCTTATCAAATAGAGCCAATACTATTAATTCAATGGCAATCCATCGATTTTCTTACATTAATTCAAAATCTATATGCAGAGGCATAAGTACTTGGGAACCAATCTGAATGGAGTTTCAAACAGCTTTATTCTAGTAAATGCAAAAAAAAATACAACCCCCAAAAAACAGCCCAGCTGCAATTATCATTATTTGTTGCTTAAACAAATACTACAATTTCATGGGGAAAAATTAAAATGCATTAGGTCCTGTTAACACTTTTGAGCATCGGGACTATTCCCAAGACGTTCTTGCTAAAATAATGACTCCAGGAAATGTAGTCAAAGACACTTCCCTCCGCTCTCAAATACTCTATGCATAGATGATCATACCACACACATTCAAGTCGCTCGTTTGACTAAAGACTCTTTTGGAACCTTGGGGTCAAGCACATGAGCTTCCTCCCTGCTTTTCCTCCCCTGATTAAGCACCAATTAAACTATTTCACCATTAAGCTACGTGATGGTATTTTTCTGTACAGTTTGGGGATCTTCTGATGGTTAATCTCTCTGACCATCATTAACACGCTACAGCTAGAGGCATCAGTGAGAGAATGATCAATTAAGCAAGTGATTAGCAATTTCCTTTGCCCCGTCCAACCCCCTAAAATTAAACAGTTCAGTCTTGACCACTGTACAACAACAAAAATGAGTAAAATGCGTTCTATCTCATTATCCCTGTTTGAATAGCAAATTACCTAAACCCAACTCATTCAGCCATGGCAAAGAGGAACTGCAAATTGTTTGTTGGCATCGTCTTGCGGGCACGTCTTCTTCACGTGTCCTTTCTGCTGGGAGTTCTATTACGCTACTAGAAGCGACACTATTTATAAAGCACGTACACCAAACAGTTCAGAGGAAACCAGTTAGATGATAATGTTTGAGAACAGCTAAAAGGCAACAACAGCACAGAGCAGAGCCTCAGATACAAAGAGGTGAAGAACAACTTCTCTATTTCATGAACGATCTCCCTGACATCAACGGAATAACACCGACACTCAAGGAATAAAATGGTGCAAATCAGAAGAAGTGCCAGAAACTGGCCCGATTTTATTGAGAAAGGATCTTCAGGGTTTTAAAAATGGATCTTCTAAAGTAAAAGTGTAACAACCTAATTGACAAACTTATAACGTTGACTCCTCAAAATCTTCTCTTTGCCCACTTCACCAAATTATCCTCCCTTATTTCTCCCCTTCTTCAGTTTTTCTTCGTATATAGAAGAGTCATATATTTGGAGACAGGGAAGTAACTGCGATGCATTTTGATGATATATGAGACCAGCAAGTCCCCATGATCTGGAAATGCAGTACCCTTATTAATTTGTATAGAAAAAATAGACATTTGTGTATGAAAAGGAGTTGAAGGAACATCTTGGGCTCAGGAGCCAAACAAAAAATCTACTGTCATCACGAACACTGAAGTCCAATTGCCAAGGGGAAGGGAATCCCACAATTGGTTAAATTGAAATTTTAACAGTTCTAGCATTTAGCATTTATATATGATATAATACAATACAAACTGATTCAGAATGATACAGCTCTCTGTTCCCTTGGCTGCTGGGTGAAGGTTACTGCATTAGCAGCACAGCACTGTCTGGTCCGCTACCAGGAAGGGCTCTCACTGAAGCAAATGCTCTGGGTTTCCCTTCGGCTTTTCCTGGGCTCATTCCCAACTTGTACATTCCTTACTGAACCTGCAATAATTTCACACACTTCTCTTTCTTTTTTTAATTACTCAGTGTTTGCTGTCTGATGGTTTGGTGGACAATCTCCCACCAAAGTTACTTTCTAACTCACAGTAACTTTTCTAATTAGTACATCTCATCTGTTGCTTGTAGGGACATTCAGCAATTGAGAGAAATCTTATGATTTGAACTAACAGATGGGAATAATTCTGATATAAGGACATGGACCTGTTGGAATGGGTCCAGTAGAGGACTACGAAGATGCTCAGAGGGATGAAGCACCTCTCCTATGAAGAAGGGTTGAGGGAGCTGGGGCTCCTGGAGAAGAGAAGGCTCCAGGGAGACCTGAGAGCAGCCTTCCAGGATCTGAAGGGAGCTCCAGGAGAGCTGGAGAGGGACTCTGGGTCAGGGAGTGCAGTGACAGGACAAGGCGTAATGGTTTTAAATTGGAAGAGGGGAGATTTAGACTAGATATTGGGAAGAAGTTCTTTCCTGTGAGGGTAGTGAGGCACTGGAACAGGTTGCCCAGAGAAGCTGTGGCTGCCCCATCCCTGGGAGGGGGGGTCAAGGCCAGGCTGGATGGGGCTTGGAGCAACCTGGTGTGGTGCGAGGTGTCCCTGCCCAGGGCAGGGGGGTTGGAACTCGATGATCTTTAAGGTCCCTTCCAACTCTAACCATTCTACGATTCTATATATGCAATCAGCTGGCATACAGATATTCACATATGCAGAACAACGCACTGAAATATTCCCAGTTGTATAGAAGATGCTGGGACAAATCAATGTCACTAACATTATGAAACTATCATGCTTTTACACAGAGATTTGGTGATCAAAAGTCTAAGCTTCTGCAAGTCTGCCAAGTCATATTTAGCCAATTCCTCAGTGTTGTTTAAAGGCATTAGGGAAGTGTTCTAGACTTCCCTTTGCAGCACTGCTTTACTCATAAGTGCATGTCCCATTCAGATTTGAAATGCTACAGACTTCCATTCAGATTTACCTGAAAACAATTTACTGTATCGTTACAAATAAATAGGGGGGTGGTTTGGGGGATGCGTAGAGGTGACAATGCCGAGTTCTACTTCATTTTCATCTAAGTTCTCCTTCCTTCTCTCTTTGTTTACAGTAACGATAATAATTAATTACACAAATATAACAGCCTTGAACTGTCTGGTTTATTCACTGAAATGATACTGTCAGTTTTCACAGTGCCAGAACTCATTTTCTGGCTCTGGACTAGATTCACATCTCAGATTTTCTTCTAATATAAACAGAAGAAAAGCAAGCTCCGGCAGCCCACTGCTGAAAACACACCATCAGGGATTGCTTCAGAGAGCTTTGTCCCAAAGTCTGTACTAACATGTAAACAAAAGAGAGCCTTCAAAGTGCAGATTAAGGCTGTTCTTTGGTAGTTTTGGAGAGCAAGTTTTCATTTCTAGTTAAAATAACAAAAAATAAAAATCTTAAACTTTCAGGAAGGTTAACAGTTGGTCTAGATATTCATTTTAAAATTTGTTTAAAAAAAAAATTCAACACATTTCAGAACTGTAAGATCTGGCTGCTGTGTCAAAAGTAGAGCTAATGGGGCTACAGTACAATCCCAGATGAAAGAGGAATAGAAAAGAAATATAGAGCATATACACATATACACACACACACACATATATGTATATAGGGCGGTGACAGTGCAAACTGTTCTTGTCTTCCCTTAAAGAGGTCAAGTCCTTCCTGGATTTGCTATGAGTTTCTCAAGTACAAACAACAACAGCAATGTGATTTTCTACAGTTCTTCTGTAAAAATTTGTTATTAGCAAGAGTGATAAAATGCAGCAGCTTTCTAAAATACTCTGTGAAGAAAAAGAACATGGATGGAAACAGAGACTTTGTGCCGTTTCGCAGATTGCAAAATGTTTGTGAATCTCTGTTGAAGAATCCCTTTGGAAATACTCAAAACAAAGTGACACCAAATAATGCTTCCTATACAGTGGGAATTTATTTTCTGAAGTTAGTGGAAAGGGGTAAACTCCTTTCCTATTACTATTTGCAGGTTACACTTCTTGAACATCACAGCAAATGCAAAAAGACAGAAGTTACTCTTCAAATGTAGCGCCAAGTGCGCCGTTAAAAACCTTCAACTCTTATTTAAAAGATCAAGAGCATTTCTGCACACGGTAACGAAGTTCTTTTTCACAGCACTTTTCGTAAAACACTCCATGTATTTTTGATTGTTATCATAAAACTGAAGTTCAAGGAGAAAGTTGTGAAGAGAGTTTTTATTGGGAGCGACAGCAGTTAGATACTGCACTGGATCTAAACAATCTCGAGTAGTTCTTATAATGAAATTCCAACAGATACCCATTCTTATGCAAACATTTTTGCATTAGAAAGAGTTTACTGATATTGCCCATTAGGTTCACTTACCTGGCCAGCAAATACCTAAGAAAAACAGCTTACCTTCCCCTATGTTTACAAGCAGAAGGATGCACTACAATAACTCTATAATATACATTGAAAGAGAAGGAGAAATTTTAAATATTGAAGAAAAGAACACTAATCTACTTAGAAAAACATATTCTTTAAGAACAAATAAAAGCCCCAACAGCTATATATATTTTATGGGGTTCGTACTGCTTGCATGCAACATTTGCAAAGTAATTACCATAATTCACAAATACTTCTTCAGAAGAAACTGAGAAATAAATCCATTGTGCTCACAGCATTCTCAAGTGTGGGTTGTATTATGCAGCTTTGATATATATTCATCAAGTAATTGGTTAGAATTTCTAGCATTTCATCCTTTATAAGCACTGAAAAGTCAATATTATTTAACTGTTGCACAAGTGTTAATAAAAAGTCTTAATCTGGAGACTTACCCTGGGTCAACAGAAAGAAGCCCAGCACCATCCAAAGTTATTTCCAATGTCCAGACGAGAGATCTGGAAAAGAGAGTAACAAAGGGTTTGTGACAAAGCTGACACAGAGTACTCTGAAAGGAGCAAAATCAATTGTGACATTTTTCATTTATTTGTAAATGCCTCTTTGGCAGAATGCTCACTCAAAACGACAGTTGACTCTTACAGAATAGGGGAGGTGATGGTAAAATAGAGGAATCCTGACAGTTGCTTTAATGAGATTCTGCATTAGGCCCACTCTACCCACTTTCCCCCAACAAGGAGTGTGCCCTTCACTTTCAATCTTATATCCTCCAATTTGGAAAGCATTAACCCTACGAAAAACTCCCCACGGCCTCCTCTAATAAGCATCACAGCTCTTCTTTCTACCTTCTTCACTATCGCACTGACATGGACATATGGAGCTCGCTCACCATTTTAAATACATGTAAACTGATTAAAGTAATACCATCGAGTTAAAGTTTAAAGTCTAGTAGCAGTATGTGTGGGGAGGGGAGGGCAAGACTCTTGAAACAGGCTTTGGCTGATATTAGGAGAGACCCCAGAGAACATCCCTTCCAGCTCTAAGAATTACGCTCCTGGAAGGGTTCAGTGCAGGAACCTCTGATGCTCACATTTTCTTGGCTGCAAAAAATAAATAGGGAAATTCATAACACGGCACGAAAGTTCCCTTGTAAATATTAAGAGAATAATCATTTTGGGAACAGCAGCAGACAGGAAATTTCAATAGCTGTAACAACGTGCAGAGTTACATCAAGTGTTTCACCATGAGACCACAGGCTTGAGGATCTAATGTTCGAGTGTTCTTAATCTGACATAATTCCTGTTTGAGCTATTTTATTCTCAGGGTTTCCAACAACAACACTTTCTTTTTGTTGTTCAAACTTGTTTCTTAGTACTACATCACACATCTTTCAATGGAAGTAGATGACAGTACTGAACGGTAGCCTCAGGCTGCACGGAAATTAGTATTTTATCCCCTGTTAACATCAGCAAAACACTTGTTATTACAACAGTAAGGTTTTGTAAAAAATAAAATAAATAGATAAAATAAATAAATCAAAACCTCTCCAACTGGCACTGCTAAGAAGAGCTTGAATCCTAGTTCTCTGGCAGGAGGCAAGCAAGCCTGAGTTGCAAAAACTAAAACATCCACAGTAACACTGCTCAGCCTTGTGTTTCAGAAACAATTCCAGATTACCTGTGCTCCTCTGGCTAACTAAGCCCTGTTATGGGGAACTCACAATGAATTCTTCATTCTGCATTCTGCTGTACGATCTGTCTACAACAACTGTGAGTAAAGAGCTTTTATTTGTTAAAAAACAACAAAAAACTGAAAAAAGAGAGGTGAGTCACACTCCTGAGTTACAGAGCAGCAACACGCCGTTTGCTTGACAACCTTCACAGAACCAGGGCAGCAATCCACAGCTCAGATTTCCATTTTATTCATTTGCCTCCAAAAAAACCACACAACTTTTCTGCATAAGGCAGAGCTGTCTATAGGAAACGTTATTGGCACCTTCACTTTGAGGACACAGACTAAAGGTGTAACTCTGAAGCCTTTTGCAAAACCCTTCCTGGGATTCAAGGTCTTTTAAAGAAAAGCCATAATGGATAGAAACAAGGACTGTGATTCATTTTCAGTATTATATTTTTCTCTCACTGAATATTCAGTCGTCACTGAAACATTTCAAAATTAGTGTAACAAAGCCCAGCACAACATGAAAGCACCTACTGAGCATATCAATCTGAGCTCACAAAAAAAATAAAGTACACTTCAGAACAGATTCTCTGGCAGTTTCTTCTAATCGACTACGAATTCTCTTAAGTTGAAAGACCCTTCATATTTCATTCTTCAAAATACACAGTTACTCCTAGCAACCTTTCACATTTGGATGGGAAGCAGAAAAGGCCAGATTCTGACCTCTGCTCCATCACGGGAGCACCAATGAAAAATAATGAAGTCAACATGCATTTACTCTAGAAAGGGGAAAAAAAATATTACTATTTAGCTCCAAGGAAGGCTGCTTTATAATTCAGACAGGTGATCTGGAGGCACAGCAGAGCAATAATGACTAACATCACATACTAGAGGCAGTATAAATTTTAATGATACCACTCATAAAACCCACATTTTAAAGGTTACAAAACAGAAACAACCTTACAAAGAAAACACATAAATCATTCAAGGTGTCAGGTTCCTACTCCTTAGCTATTTTAAGAATTAACAGCCTGTCTATCACTAAACAAACTAGAATACGCTGTGCTGATTTATGCAGGACTGAAAAGGAACGTACACCAGAGTTCAGCAAGCATACGCCACTACAGCCTCTCTTCTGAGCAGCACAATATCCATAATCTTTCATACCCTCCATGATTTATTCATTGTTTGATAAAATTAAACAAAAACACTTGGCCAAGTTTACTTACATCTTGACAAGATCACAAGAAGACACAATTAACACTAAAAAGGTCAGGTAAGTTACATGGATGCTTCTTATTCAGACACACAAATGCACTTAACTACTTCACAGAATGGTTAGAGTTGGAAAGGACCTTTAAAATCATCCAGTTCCAACCCCCCTGCCATGGGCAGGGACACCTCCCACCAGACCAAGGTGCTTCAAGCCCCATCCAAGCCTGGCCTTGAAACTCTCCAGGGATGGGGCAGCCACAGCTTCTCTGGGCAACCTGTTCCAGTGCCTCACCACCCTCACAGCAAAGTTCTTCCTAACATCTAATCTAAATCTCCCCTCTTCCAATTTAAAATCAGTACCCCTTGTCCTGTCACTCCACTCCCTGACCAAGAGTCCCTCTCCAGCTCCCCTGTAAGCTCCCTTCAGGCACTGAAAGGAATATATATACACATATTTGTTCATACACAATTCCTTGTATTCCCTTCAACATCTTTAATGGGGCATTCGCATCAACAGACCAAACCACTTCAATGTTCAAAGACATTTAAATATCTGGAAAAAACAAAGCCCATTAAAACACTGGAGCACCCTCTGCGTTTCCTTCTTCGTTTCTTCAACCTTAACTCCACCGTTTTATTGCCTTGCATATAAAATTAAAGTTCACCCAATAAACTGCTGCACCCTTTGCCAAGGAACTCAGGTAAGCTTCTGAACAAATCACAGCACATGGGCACCACACTCCTCATTAGCTGTACCACAAATTGAGACCTCAGCTATTATTAACACTGCTGGAAACATCACATCTATTATAGTTCACATCCATCTGTTACTACAAACTGTTAAATCAAGCATTAATTCTAAGTCCAATATGCAAACAGAAGTAACAAACACGCTTCCAAAACCAAAAAATTCCTAGGCAACCATCCTACTGTCCCCTCCGAATCCAAGGCTCGCCCTACCTGTTATTTATAAATTCACTCAGCATTATTTCTATCTAAAACACCCTCATGAGGGCTCAGTCAAGTTTTGTCTAATCCATAACCCAAAACCAGCCTCCCAGAAACAGAGTGATTTGGGGGGTAAATTAGATGAAAAAGTCTCTTTGGGATCTGGAAATGTGTAAACTTATCTTGTTATCCTCTGCACATCCTCCTGTAACCCTCAACAAGGCTACTGTTGTCCAAGCTCCATGACTTTCACAGGAGAAACAGTCCAACATGGATAGAGAGCACCAGTTACACCCATCAGACCACGTGAAGCACACATCACTTTTCCTTCAAGTAACAAGAAGGACATTCTGGAAATATAAACCTTTTTTTCCCCCACCTTGTCCTCCATACTGATGGACAAAAGTATCACAAAGCAATTTTCCATCCTGCTCTCCGCTCATACCATGAGGACGAGACAGAATCCGGGCCTTATATTCTCATTTTTATTACTTTAATTGGTCTGCAATTGAATTTCTTGCTGTCCCTATGCATAAGCTATCAACGCAGGATATTTTGAATGGTTGGTTGTTAAAATGGTGACGTGGGGCTACTAAACCACTATTAATGTTTAACTTTGGCAGATCTGTCATTCAAATCCACAAATCATCACTTGAGCTGAATTGGATTTTAGAGAACTCGTGTAATTTTGCTCAGTGGTCACTTCTCTTATTCACAAGGCAAACGTACTTGGGGTTCCCTTGTGGAAAGAGCAAGCTGAGGACCAGGTCACCATGAAAAGCCTTCATTGTGTAAAGCTTTCTGCATACTGTCAGTTTTTGGCCTTTAGTTTTGGGTTTTCAGAGCTAACCCAGCTTTAATATTACCTCTCTTGATAGCCTTCTACGTTTCAGCTGTTTAATGGATAACTCAAAATTGATTTATTTATTTTTTATAAGTAGACAAACATTAAAAGATGCTTCAACAAGGTCATTTTGCCCCGCGGTCAAGTCCAACAAGACCATCAGATAAGGCCTCACCGAAAATCCTTCCACATCAAAGTGAATATTTCTACTGGCTGGACTTTAATACGGAACATAGATTTGGGATCTAGTCTCACTCCAGGGTGCAGTGATCAACTATCAACCACACATTGCCCTTGCTGGCAACACTCACTGGATTTAAAACTGCAGCCTTGCCTTTGACATCTCTTCGTTCAATTACCAGTTATCAGAGGCAACCAACCTCTTAAAACTGTTAAAGAAAACTAAATATTTGGTTTACAACAGCAATAAACACCTAAATATTTTCCGTAAGTTGTTTTCCTTATGCCATGTCTTCAATTCTTATAACTCTGAAGGAATTTTATTTAAGTAATCTGCTAACACATCACAGTATTATTTTTCCAGTCTTTGTTTTCTTTAGGAAATTATTTAAGAAGAAAAAACCTTGAACGGTGATCTCAGCATTCACAGAGCACTGAACTTCAGCTCCAGTAATTGGGTTGCTGTGAGCTATGACGACTTTCCCATGGGGGAGAAATGACCTGGTAATTCAAGAATGACAAAGTCAAAAGTAAGGTAAGCTGGGGGAGGGAAAGGATTTCCCCCTAGGATGAGATAAATATAATTTCTCACGGCAGTGTATATCTCTCTTAAGCCTCAGGTGGTTTTAAATTAATGAGATTAGTTCCAGCAGGCAGTGAAATCCCAGGATATAGGATTTATATTTCAGCAGTTTTCACTTCATCCAGCAAGCACAGTGTAGTCAATCTTTGTGTCATTTTGTTATTGTCCTGGTTTGGGTCTTGTTCTCAGACTCCAGCCTGGCTAAAGCACCTCGTAACTTTGACTTGAAGGCTTAAGCATCATGTAAAGAGTGTGTTTAAATGTCTAAAAGGGAGGAGAAAGGCAGCAGTTTTAATCTGCAGGAAAGGATTTTTATTTAACTTTTCAGATGTGCTTTCACGCAATGGAATTTGATCTTGTACTTTTTCTTTTTTTTTTTAAACCATGAAATCACACATTTTTACCCTGAACAAACCAAAAAAAAAAAAAAANAAAAAAAAAAAAAGCAGTATGCATTGCTGGAAGAAACAGCACTTCTTTAAAATTTATTCCCTAAAAAGAGGGACACTAAGAGCTTCGGAAGACTGGCTAGTTCAGTATCTTCTATGTGCCAAATAACTGCCACCTAGCTTGAGAAGTTTCACATGGCACTTGATGACAAGGCAGAGTGGAAGGATTCAGAAGCGTACAAAATAAAATACCTGGAGCTATCTGGAATATTACACAGAGCTGTTAAGCAGGCAGCTTTGGGGAGGTAACATAATGGAGAAAAATGGACATAAGATGATAACACTGATTGCCACACACTAAAGTTCTTCCACACCCAGCCAGACTTCAACTTACAATCACTGCACACTAATAACTGCAAACTTAATCGTTTCACACACCGGACAATATTTTTAGCTGTGAATCCAAATTTAAAAAAAAAATATTAAAAAATAATTCACTAACTCAATAACATTACCAGTATAAAGAAAATGCAGAAAAATCTAGTGCTGAAAACATGCTCTTCCCCACCCACAGAACGGTCACAGCCCTTTCCTCCTCTTGTGTGAAACAAAACACATACACATCACACCAAGAAAATACTCATATTAGTCCAACTCTTCTTTCTACGACAGTATGATTAAACTACGTCTCCAGAAAACATACAAAGAAGTTACTTTAATCAGGGTGACTTAACCTCAAAATAGAGGATGAACTCTATTCAAAAGACTTTCTAGAATGCCCAAGTCCATCCCAGAAAAAGCTGTGTTTATTCTAGTTTTTAACTTAAAAGCCTGTCTTTAATGCAGGTAAATTACACTCACTCAGATGTAACTGTTTTAACTTTTTTGTTGTTCTTATTTTTTTATTTTTACTCATTTATCTGCCTTCCCACCCTGTGCCAATGCACCACCCAGTTATCTTTATTCATTACCCTCTACAAAGACATCCTTCCCTCTTTCCTTCAGTTTTTGGCACTTCATTATCCAGGTCTCTTTAGTTATACATATGAGAGGTTCACAGGCAACTCTCTGTCAAAGGAAAGGGCGTGTTTTATCATCCCTCAGGGTGAAGACTGGCAAAAGGGCAACTGTTCTTAAGTTTCGAGCTCTATTTCCTTTGCCTGTGGAAGAACTGAGCTAGAAGCTCTCCTAGAGCAAAAGCATAGAATTTAACTGAATAGAAGCAACTTAGCAAATGAATCTGAAAACATAGAGGTCCATGGTTGACCACAAATTAATTTCTGGCACAACTCAAAACTTCATAACCATCGGATTCTGATATGTTGAATAACCATGTGAGCATTCAGTATCCACCCCTGACTATATCTTGGAAAAACGCAGCTGTGCAGGGATGGAGTATCACATGAAAGTGATTTTAAAATGCATTCTCCTGTCAGGCTAGCTAAATGTTTGCTTACCTGCGAAGTAAATATACATTTGCTCTCAAGTTAAACAACCCAATGAGTATTTCCAGATGTGCAGAGAGCAAAGCATGCCGTTTTCAATTAAAGAGAACATGCAAATATGATTCCCAACAATATGAAAATGAACTACCAGGGTAATTGTTCCGGAAGTACTGCAATTAGAAGTGTCATCAGAATGCATTACGCTCTCTGTTGCCAAAGAATATTTTGTAATGGGTCAGGGAACTCCTTTCACATATTTTAATAATTATCACACAACCTTCAAAATTGAAATCTCTTTTAAAGCTTTCTCATCATTTCCCTATCAGCCTCTGAAAGTAACAGGCCCACCAGAAAAAAACACTTCTAGAAGTACGATTTACCGAAAAAACATGTTTTCAAAAGAGAACAAAATACCAAGGGTCTGCAAGAATTTACAGTCGTCGTAGGGCCAGAAGGGTCAATTAAATGATCGATACAGATCTCTTGCACAATTACTAGTCAAGAACCCTCACACAGAAGTACCTGCAACAAGGGAGACACTGCATAAGAAGTGTTCATTAATAGATGCACACTGTTCTGGAAGATTTTTGCAGGAAAAGTGCAGCTTTGTGATTCTATTTTAAAGTGCTAAATGTGTGTTCAGTGGCCTTAATCCACTCTGACTAGCTTAAAATAAAAAAAAAGTCTAAATACTTGCTTTAACCTTAGCTTTCTCGTGGTCAAGCTCACTTTTCCTACATGCAATTTCACTGCTAAATGAATCACTGCACAAAAGTTCCCTTATAAAGCCTATTATCGGCATTTGGCTGAAGGCAGAGCAGAAGCATTAAGCTTCTTTAAAGGCAAAAAGGAGAGTCAACCTCCCTCTTTGCCCAAAAGAAAGCAGAAATGGCCTCATTTGGAGAAGAGTCTGCTCCACTCTCTCTTAGCTTCCAAAGAACTGCGATTTTTTGAGTGCAAGTCATTAGACAGAGATGCTCCCCTCCATCCACAGAGTACCACGCATCCAAATAGCTGGGTGGACATAACCAAGCACAAGAAAGTTATGTCCTGGCATTTCATCCCAGAGAGAGGATGCAGAACAAAGCATCTAAACTTACGCTGCTGCCACAAACAGAAGAAAGGGCCAACCAGCCCAGTTCTGTCCCGAGAGAGACGAAGAAAAATTCATGCCCGGCTATGTAGATAGTTATCTTCTCTGTGCTTTTTCTTCTCACCTGTATGTTTACCTCTTACTATCTGCAAGATTAAAAGAAAACTATTACACTAGAAATTTGACTGAATGTATGTTTTACAGAAAAAGGGGAGGAATTTTCTCTCTACCAAGCCTCCTTTATACTGCCACAGGAGTGTGTATATGAAAGCATGTGCGCTTAGAACTATTACACACACGTATGCGCTTCCCTGCACACACTGAAAACAGCCTTATATAAATGGGGAAAATATCACCTCGTTCAGCAAAGATATTTCCCTTTCCACATGAGCATAACCCAACAACTGCTGCTCCGGGGGGGACAAAGCATTCTCCCTCAGGAGCTGGATATGAGACATCCCAAAGAACTATACAACAGCCAGCGATGCCAGAGAGTGGCAATACTCAAGCTTCTTTGCTTTGCTTGCATTGCAAATATCCTAAAGCAAGACTGCTTTGAGAAAGAAAAATAACAATGCAATAAAACATCTAGTTTGAAGCCTCATATTCCCCAAAATATTTGCTCCTAGGTCCAGCTGCCCGGATGTGTCAGGAAAGATTGGGTTTCCCTCTGCTGCAGGAAGGCAGCAGATTAACCTAATGCATTAGATGGAACCTTGTTTGGGAGAGGAGAGAGCTGCTGGCAGCAGCCTGATGTGTATGAAAGAAGACAGGCTACAAAGTTTAAGGAAGTGTGGAAACTTTCAGAGACAGTTTTGCGATTAAAAAAAAAAGATAATGAAATGGACAGGAGTTGTCAAAAGAATTTTCATTTTTTTTCTTTTATGTTTACCAAAATAAGTATTGATTGATGCATTTACAGTTTCGTTGCAGTAAGCATCAGATCAGGGCTGCTGAACTAACTCAGCATGATGCGCTGCATGGCAGCGAGAAAAATTAAACAGTTCAAGCTGCGATCCTGTCATAGAATCGTAGAATGGTTAGAGTTGGAACGGACCTTCAAGATCATCAAGTTCCAACCTCCCTGCCATGGGCACGGACACCTCTCCCTAGAGCAGGTTACTCAAAGCCCCATCCAGCCTGGCCTTAAACACTTCCAGGAATGGGGCATCAACAACTTCCCTGGGCAACCTGTTCCAGTGCCTCACCACCCTCACAGCAAAGAACTTCTTCCTAATATCTAATCTAAATCTCCCCTCTTCCAATTTAAAACCATTACCCCTTGTCCTGTCACTAAACTTCCTGACAAAGAGTCCCTCTCCAGCTCTCCTGTAGGCTCCCTTCAGATCCTGGAAGGCTGCTATCAGGTCTCCCAGGAGCCTTCTCCAGGCTGAACAGCCCCAGCTCTCTCAGCCTGTCCTCATCGGAGAGGTGCTCCATCCCTCTAATCATCTTGGTGGCCCTGCGCTGGACCTGTTCCAACAGTTCCATGTCCTTTCTATGTTGAGGACTCCAGAGCTGGACACAGTACTCCAGGAACTGTCGGATCTCAGAAAGCTGAGAGGACATGAGTGACCTGATAGGGAACTTCCCCATAAAGCTGGAAAATACCGCTGGGAATTCAGCTCACGTTCCCATTGAGCAAATACCCCGCAGACTCGGTTCTGGAGGCTGAGCCTTCAACCCAGGCTTCTGACCACCACAAGCATTAGCAATCACCAGTAACACCTTTTGCGAGTTAATCCTCTTGTTTTTGAAAAGCACTTCAGCTACACTTTTGGCCACCTCAACACAGAATAGCCCTGGCTTACAGAGCTCAAACATCCAGGAATAAAAATGAATGCTTTTGGAGAGTCCTTGAATAGAGCTGCTCAAGTATTTTTATTAATTTAATGATAGAGAAGACCTATACGGTTAGAAAACAGGGCAGTTACAAATAGGGTACTCCATCAATCTTCCAGTAAGTGTCCTTCACTTCCCACGCCAGGAAGAAAGGCTGCACTCTTTTTCTGCACAGCAGAAACGGCAACAACCCAGCGACTGAAAAACAACTACCCACAGACAAGATTTTTGAACCACCAGACCACAAAAATCTCTTTCGAGCCACTGTGTACACTCAGCATAGCAGCATGTTGCTTATCCCTCGTTAAAGGGACCACACGACCACATTAAAACAACAGTGTCTGGGGTTTCCCCTTGCACAGGAGTTCCCAAAAACTAATGACACGTTCCATTTGGGGAAGAATGGTCTATTTTAAATAAGTGAGAGCATGCCAAGGCTTTGCAAAGGTTCACTCCGTAACATTAAGATGATTGTGTAGATTGTGCTGGAGGAAATTAAGCGTTGCTACAGTCCACTAATGATTTTCACACCTTGGATTCCACTAAAGAGCTTTGCTTATTTATCAGGACTCCACATACACTGTGCCTTCTGTATCAGCCTGCAATGAGTTCACATTCCTTCTAAAAACCTCAAAAACAGGGCAGCGTAATCTCTTTTAACACTATTATGTAAAAAACATCATGTGAACATAAGCAAGAGGCTGCCCCAGAACAAACTCTGCCAAGTTTTAGTTCCTCCTGCTTTCAATCCCTTCATCAACCTCACTCCACTGAGAGTTTTCACGTTACGCTGACTTTCTCACTGCCGTCAAGGATGGAACAGACATCCCAGGGCCCTGCAATGGAAACAGTTCCCGTGCCCAGTCTTAAGCAAATAAGCAGGGAACACGATTTACTTTTGATATGAAGAGATTGATAACCTTGAGTTTTCAACCGTACCCAGCATTTCCCTGATCTCCAGTTGCTGTAAGAATGGTAAAAAGTCCTTATCTGCAAATTACTAAAAATAATCAGCTGCAAGATGTGACCTTGGATAAAGCAACGTTAAATTGGCCAGCAAATTTTTCTGAGGCATCACTGCTATTAACTTGCAATTTTATCATTTCAGTCTGCCACCGATGCTTGGCAGGTTACAATTTTTCATTTTCTCACTTGGCTGATGCTCACTCAAGTAGAGATTATGGAGATAGTGGTGGAGAACTTTTACAAAGAGATTTTTTCCCCTCTCACTCTATCATCTCAGGATACAAATACAAATGGTCTTTTTGAAGCAGGTTACCTTCTAGGTATAATAGAATTACTGTTAAAAAAAGATCCTTTCAGTAGTCCAATGGTAGGAACAGTTCTTGTCTTATTTGGAACTCAAGAAGTTTCCAGTGTGTTAATGGACAGTTGTAGAACTAATATCCATTTAATGCATTCCCACCAGACGTGGTGCAGCCTGACAGCGCTTCCATTTTACCGTTCATATGCAATAAAACTTTTACAATATCACTGAATTAGTCCTTTTCCTTCAAGCGACCATTCACAGAATGGCTGGGGATGGAAAGGACCTCTGGAGTTCCAACCCCTTGGCAAAGCAGGGTCACCTAGAAACGTGTCCAGATGGGTTTTGAAGGTCTCCAGACCTTCAAAAGGACTCCACACCCTCTCTGAGCAGCCTGTTCCAGAGCTGACTAAAGATTTGCTGGCTCTTGGACAACTTGTATTTCACTTTTCCTTTTTTTTTATTAAAGCCATTGATAACTTTCTAATAACCAAGACTATTCTCCACTCATGTCAATGTTTGGCACCACATCACCTTCCCACTATCCCACCTTTCCTTTGCTGCTGATTTAACACATAAAAGCTGTAATAAACAGCTCCTCCCACTGATCCATTCTGGAACAACACTTCCTATTTCTTAAGTGGTTGAGGGGTAGGATTTTTTGGGTCTTGCTTTTTTTCCCCCCAAACATCCTCTGTTCACACGGAAAGCATCCAGAAGACAAATCACTAACTGAACACTAACAGATCCAAAAATGTGATTTTCATTGAAGTTCTTCTGCCTCTGGTGACGAGCTGAAGCATTTTTTGTGCCAGAAGATCTATTTTGTGACATTTATCTTTGACTAAAAATACCTGTCCCCCAAGCAAGTCTGACATGGGAATTGTACATGATATGCTGTGGATATTAGCAGAGCTTTCCTCATTATCAAAACAGATTTTTCAATTACTATTATTCTAGTTAGAGCTGATGCTAGAAGATGCATCACGAGGGGAAGTCGAAGAAGGGATTAAAGCTGGGTACACGAGAAGTATAAGTCACGGTGGAACGCATTACCATCGATCAGAAACTACAGTTCACATGAAGCTGGAGACACTCAGATGTTGTTACTACTAGATAAGCCTTAAGTTACAGCCCAAAGGATATTAACCCACCCCAACAAAGTATGTCATTGCCTCCATAATTATCCATTTTTAGCGTTCCTATTCAAACCGTGAATATTCAGTACAAACAAGCATAGGTATGCCGCCATTATTGACCTGCCTGCAGAAAGAAACAAGGTCACATTTGTTTGTATTGCTTTCACTTTGTCTTTTTAAATTGTATTTTCACGTATTTATCATCCTAGCAACTGTCTTGCCACATATTTCACTCTTGAGACATCGACTGCCATTGGTAACACGTTTCATCATTCATGCAATGAGATCACAACTTTGGCTGATAACTGGAGCGGCATAATAAGGCTTCTAAAGTCACATAACTATACACAGCTATAATTCTTACAACTAATTCATTGCTTTTTATTGTAATTTCTGAAATTTCTTTAGAAAGACAGCATAACATCACACATTTTATAGAAAGGAAAGCAAAAGCACAGGAGGCAAAAAGGGAACAGTAGCTCCATTTGGATATGGACCAAATCTTCCAAACCCAAGTGCATTCCCTTTTGTGCTTAGTTAGATGTTCACATAATGGACACTTTTCTTGTGAATGAAGGCTATTCAGAAAAAACAAACAACAATAACAAAAGAACAAAACCCCACTTCAGTTCTTAAAAAAAGGGGTTGAGACATGACTACATATCGACAGATAAGAACAGATTATGTCAGTTGAGGAGCTCCCCAAAGACCTGTCCCCAGCTTTAAAAGAGTTACCAGTTTTCCTTTTTCCAGGTTACAATACATGGAAAGCTGCTTTTAACGTCTCCTGGTCCCATTAAGACATCCAGTACCACCAGAAAGTCAGCACACAGGGAACTCCACACCTCTTGCAGCCTCAGAGCATTGAGCAGCCTCCTGGGTAGCTCCAGCAGGTAAGGAATTTACCTCTGTTAGTGACCTCTTGTTCCAGTCAAAGCACAACATGATGCAAAAGGGGGGAAAAAAAGAAAAAGAAAACCAAAGGAGGACACAACTAACCTCTATTAGTCAAGGCTGCATTCGTGAAAACAGCATTACAAAACACTTAAAGTCCTTTCACACACTTCTCTCCATCAAATTAATTCTCTTCCAACTACCAAATCTGCAGCGTGTCTGACCTCAAGTCCAAAAACTCTAACAACAGACATGTCTGGAGCAGAAGAAGCAGGAATTACAGATGTGTGCAGCTGCAGCTCCCCAACAATCTCTGCTGAGTAACACCTCTACTTAAATGGTAACAAAATCCAATAGTACTACCAATTGAATTTTGGAAAAAGAACCTCTCTGAATCCTTACAAGCCTGCGTGAAGCTAATATACTCATGGAGAGATCAGGAAAAATCCAATTAAAATAAACTATTCATGAACCTTTGTTAGTTATCAAATTTTCACAAATTCTCACTAGGAATCCAATTCAGAAAGCTACTCCTCAAGCGAAGAATGCAATAAAAATGCATTCCAACTACTCCGTGTAACAAGGAAACAAAACCCCAGCTCTCTCCTCCCCATGTCATCTTTTAATATTAACTTAAAAGATTCCTTTGATGCCTGCTGATATAGAAAACCCAAGTTTTGTACTCTCACATTAGGATACAACACTCACTTGAAATCCAAGTATTGCTCTTAGGCAAGGGATATGCCAACCTGAGCAAATAAAGACTACGGAGAAGGGACCTTGCACGTGTGAGAATCAGGTTTGTTCACATCAGTTCTCAACCTTCAACCAAGGAAGGTCAGAGTGGATTCTGAAAGCATTTACAGCACTGAAAGGGCAGCCCTGACTATCCCATATTTTGGTTTAGACATCTGTGAAACTTTCATAGTCACTCCAGTTTGCCAGTGACCACAGATCTCATGAAAGGAGCAATTATCTCCTCATTAAGAAGTGAAGTCAGTGAGATTCTGGCAAATGTTCTTCATTAATTTGTTAATTTAGCTGAAGAAAGCACATAATCTCAAACATACAAATGTTTTTCTGAGCAAGAGCCCCGATTTAAGCACTGGGTGGTCAAGATGTAAGTCCAGTGATCTGCGTTTCTTTGTCCTCAAATCATCTTGACTGAAGCTGTGACTACAGAAGCCTCAGAAAATATACACCTTCAGCTCAGTTTGTGCAGGTACACAGCACAGGTAAAATTTTTAATTTGTCCAGTACACCTACACATCACCACCCTGGAAATCTGACCTTAAAACATGCCAGAAGAAGCCTAACAGTAGTGGTTTGAGGGAGAGGAATAAATGTTGTCCAGACTTTCACATCCAAATAATGGAAAGGCACTAGGCTGCTAATGATTATCATTTAAAGGTTTACAAACTAAGGCATGTATTTTAGCAGAAGGCTATTTAATATATATATTTTTGCAATATTAATCTACAGTCCATTAGAGGAAGACCAATTTTATTTGTTTTTAAACTTTTCAACAGTTTAACTTCATTACATCCAATTGCAAAATCCTGCAAGTTCTCGGGAGCGTATATTTATTTTGTTCAAAGTCTGACTTGTTCAGTCCATGTGACACAGCCAAGGGAGTACATAAAAAAAAACCAAAAACAAACCAAAACTACAAACCAAGCACTACAAAAATGCTAACAGCCTTCAAAAGTGCACCCTGGAAAAGTTCCAGAAACCTCTCATCTTAACAGTATCTTAGATAAACACCGAATCCCTCTTCATATTGCTGCTCTTACGAAGCCCTGATAAACCAGACTCTTGGCACTGAGTCTGCAAAAAGTACTTCTGATTAAATTAATTTTCATTAGCACTCCCTTTTAATTTTTAACCTACTGCAGTAACTAACAAATACAGTGCAGAGCTCTGAAGACCCTGATTAGTATAGCACGATATATTAAAAAAAAAATATGTTTTGAAAGAAACAGAAATCACACACACCCCTATGCTTGCTATGGCACAGTCAGTGCCTGTAGGACCATCAGAAATAAAGTCTTAAGAAAAGCTCTGATTTAAAAAAGAGATTCCAGGAAAGACTGAAGTAGTATTTACATTAGCTTCTGTAAATTAAGGAACTTCTTGGTGTGTACAGAACGATCCTGGGAATGCTTCTTTAGCTAACCTCTCTCTAATTTTCCACCAGTGAATTACTCAGGTTTTATCTATTTCCAGATTGCTGGCTTCCCTTTCTTTGTAAAACATCTATGTGAGTTACTGCTCCAAGTGAATCAGGACTAGGGTCAGCCCTGCATTTTAAGACAGTCTGTGACATTTCAAAGAAAATTCTGTTCTTTTTCACTTTTCTCCATAAACCAATAAAACTTGGTGTCGGTCTGCACTTTAAATTGAGGTACATTGACACAGCAGGTTGGAATGCTTCACATTGCACAGGATAACTGAGGAAAAGTTTCTAGATGGAATTCCTCCAAAACAAGACACAAACAATAAATGGATTAATATTCCCTAGGAAGCACAGCAATAATAATCTCTCAAGATTTTCCACAGCTTTCAGTTAATTTATTCTGGAACCCATTGTGTAAATGCAAGACTTCTAACAGAACGGGGTTTTACATCTTGACACTTTCCCTTTAAATCACATTTATTTCAATTCTGAAAAATTGAATTAACTTTGTTATGTCTTTTACATTGGCACTTTTATGCCTTCTCAGGACATCAGTGATTTTCAGACTTTTGAACTTGTACTAAAAATAATTATGGACTAAAGGTCAAGAAACTTTTTTCCCCTCTTTTTATTTTTTGGTAACGCTTCTATCTTATCTTTCTATGAAGTGCCATTAATTAACTCCTTTCAACCAGAAAAAAAAAAGAAGTGTCTCTGTTAAAAGTAGAAAGAACTGGACTTCAAAACTGAATCACACAAAGTATCTGCTAGAAAAAGGAATAAATTACTTGGGCTTTGCCACTTACAGCAGATTATACAACTAGAAAGATGATTTGCTTTATTTTGTAAAGGGAAAAATGCCCAAATAAGCCAAACAAAGAGCAGAAAGTAGTCCTTATTCATCAGTATTATTTTTGAAAAAATATACTCAAGTGTTGAGAAAAACAGAATATGAGTGAGTTTTCTCAAACCTCTTGTTTATGCTTGAGCAACAAAGCAAACAAAAACCAATTCCACATTAAGAAGCGGCATCAAGAGCAAATTTTTTATTTATTATAATTCAACTACACTTCGATATTCACTAGCACTTTCCTTTAATACTTCTCAGATTGCTTTTAGGATAGGAACTTAGAATTATTCCTATAAATATTCTCTACAACCTTTCAAATTTAGAAGCCACAAGCCTACCTGGTCAAGACAACATATATCTAAATAAATCCTTGTATGCTGTGCTCCAGAATATAATCACTATATACACAAAAATGTATATTTCATATCAGTTCCCTAAACTCAGGCGGACGCTGATAATTTGTATGTGCAAGAACCATCTGTACATCACTCAACAAAACAAAAAACAGCCGCATGTTGCTTTTTAATAACAAAGAATGAAAAAAAAAAACTTTACCCAAAAAAACCACCTCAAACAAAACAAAACTCAGCAGTTGTGTCACAGAGTTTTTCCTACATTTTTAACACACCTCCCAGGAACATTTTTGTTCCTGGAAACTTCCAGTTCTGAAGTGCTGGACCTCTGAACACTCAAATTCATAAAGAAAGAAATCCCTTAAAATATATTCTATTTTTCCCCGTGGAGCAGACCTTACTTGCTCTAGAAAACTGAAGTGTTCTTTGCACCTGCTTTAAAAATGTTTCAGTTTTTAACATTTACGCCCATTTAGTGAATTTAAACTTTCATAGTTTCAAAGTTAATTACCTACTCGACTTAAAAACCTAGAATTAAGTGCCCACATAGAAAATACATCAAGAATGAAGTGTCTACACAGAATCACTTTTGTTATGGTGAAGTATTAGGAGTGCAGAAAAGCCAGCTAGACCACATGGAAAATTAGTATTTTTCCACATCTAAACTTATGAAAAACAGATGTTAAAAAGCATGAAGTGAAAAAAAACCCAACTTTTTTTTTCACCAAGGATGAAAGTGCAAAAGCATGTCCCAAAATATTCATTTTCAAAGCACTACAAGCAGGTGGATGAAGCAAGTGAAAAGAAGCCACAACTCTGTAATCAAGAAGTTCAGTATTACATTTGCAAAGTCTGGTAACTAATCAGAATTAGAGATGCAATTATTTTATTCCCCTGGAAACAGTATGTTCTCCACCGCCTCTTTGCAATCTACGTGTATTTTTTCACTATTTCGACGAAGAGAAAAAAAATCAAACCATCTGGCTTGTGCCAGACATATGTGCCCATGTCCTATCTGTTTTTCAAATAACAGACATTCATCGAGCATCTAATACATGTGACTCGCTGGTAGGAAAACAAGAATTCAATTTGATTTAAAAATATCTTTGCATTTGTTCCCATTTCATCCCGGGAAAAAAACTGGATATTTTCACATGCTTGTGTGTGACCGGGAAAGAAGACTGAGCAACCAGTAGTTCAGCATGTTGAACATATGCTGGCTCACATGTCAGCTCTGGGCCAACACTTTAGCCTAAAAACAAGACCAGGCTTCTCCCAGTATTTCAACATATGCCTCTTTTGTGTAAGCACTTACATCAATAATATTGTATAGGCCTGATTCTCCATTGAGACACTAGAAATATGTAGTAACGCAGCAGCACCTCAATACTAAGTGAAAAATTTCCGAGGTGAGTTTCTGATACCACATAACTAATAATAACACTCCTTTATAATCAGAATTTCTTTTCTTCTGCCCCCTCACAATGCATGGTCCAAATGGTTGATGAGGGCACTGCATAACAACCATCTCCTTTAATAGTTAAGAGGAGAAGCAGCAGCAGCCTAATCCATCACTTCTTTTCTTCTACAGGTGTTCTCAGAGACCTCTAAATGAGTAAATCCACTAATATTTTAATAGGTTTCCATAACTCATCCTCAGACACACAATCTCCTATACCAGCCAGAGGCACAGCACATGTCACTCGCACATACAGGTGACCCCAAGGTTCCAGGTTCCTCCTCAGAGGTAGCTCCTTCATCTGGGTGATGCTCTGCAACAGTTGCTGCAGTAATAGCCAGTATTGACAGGAAGATTACAAAACTCTGCATAATCCTTTATTTGTTGTAGATATAAGGTGTGTATCTAAGCAGTTTGATATTCTTTGCTACCCTCTAATTACACTTTCAAATATTCATGCAAGAAATCATTTCTGTGCCAGAGTTCATCCAGATCTCTTCCTACTAAAATACTTCTAAACCTGAAGTTATCTGAAGCAAATCACCACAAGGAAAGAGTGTTGTTCAACATGCACGAGTATTACCATTAAAAAAAACCAACAACAAACTAAGCAAAGGAATAGTGAAAGACAATCAACTAATTTAGACAGCGACATGATTTAAATCCCTGCCCTTAGTCTCACCCAGTGGGATGTTTGTGATTCACAGATGTAAATCTCTCAGAACACATTTATAAAAAGGCACATTTAATAATTTAATGTTTCAGCACAGTCTGCAGTTCCCACCTAGGAATTCCGCTGAGACGTTACCACCAAATTAATTTTTTTCCAGAACCGGTAAAACCAACGGATTTCAAACTTTGCCTCCAAAGACAAAGAGGAAAATTAATCATCTGCCACCAACTCTTGCCTGCACACGGACACCAACCCATACTATACAAAGGAATACCATGAAATAAAAGCTACAGAAGAACAATGTTAACTCCACACCTTTGCTGACTTTAAACCACACTGACATCAAGCGTGATACAACCTGGCACGCTCCAGAAGAGATACAAACACTAATTTCACTTAGACAATTTGGAATAAAGCAGTAGCTTCAAAGTGTAGAACTTACTCGAAGCCCCCCATACAAACACCATCTGCTCTTTCACAAAAGGTATAACATTTGAAATAACATTCTTTTTCTCTTCCTCTTACTACATGTCATCATGAGGAGAATAATTTTATTTATATAAAGAGCCAGCAAAATGAAGTTCCATAAAAAAGGAACATATGGTCAAATAATTTTGAATAGCACTTAGCATATTCATCTGTAAAATAACAGCTATACTGGGTAGATAAATACACCCAAGTCTACTTGGAAATCACCAGTATACACATGGCTTTCTGAAAATAATTGGGTTTTTTTTAAGAATTTCTCCCTCATCCCTCTACACAGATACTTCTTGTTAAGGCTCTGCCAAAGTGAAACTTTTCAAACCACAAACTTGGCCTACACCACCCTGTATCACTATATAACAATAGCCGCAGGCCTAACAAACAAAAATTCCTCTCTTTCATAAACGTTAAATTTTTACTGCTGTTACAAATTTAGGAAATCCCTAATAGAAATGCAAATATAAAGCAGAAAAGGTAGAGCGTGGAGCTATTTGGAGCGTTAATCACAATACTTAAATATAAACTTAAAAAACTAACACTTTCAAAAATAAAAGAAGCCCTCAAAGAAAACACGGACACACCTATGAATTACTCCCTGCTACTACCAAGGAGAAAAACAATTCATGGTCAAACATCTCTACCAGATTTTACGTAATTATAGCATTTAGAACACCTTTCTTTTTTCCAACAGTACTTCATACATCCATCACCCACTGGTTTCTAAGCCACTAAACACTACTAAGAAACTACAATGAAATTTAAGCGGCTTAGAAATTCTTGACTGAGCCCTAAAGAAAACATTTTCACGCACCTCTCCAACTCTTACGTTGATCAAGGCTTCAGCAAACACCCATCCTTCCCTTCAGCAGGTATCACGAAACTTTCTTGCACGTTATCCCTTGAGACAAGAAGCACAATCCTCTTCAGACTCTCAAAAATCCTTCCAGCTGCAGCCAATTCCTGCTTTAATTTGCTGCAGTATGAGAACCAGCTGGTCCTCATCGCATACATGATTCTGTTCACCAAACCACCTGTAATCAATCCTCTAGTCATTGCTTCAGTATCTTCAGAGATTTAGGGAAAAAAACAAACAACAAGTGGTTTCACTGAGGGACTTGGGCTCGCTTGGGTCCTTTTCATTTATTTTGATGGCTCTCTNTTATTATTATTATTATTATTATTATTATTATTATTATTATTATTATTATTATTATTATTATTATTATTATCTTTCTTTCTGATTCTGAACTTCAGCCACTTTTAATTCCACGGTACTTTCATGAAAACTTGTAAGGAATCTTATCAAATGGAACATTAATCTAGTATTTAAAGACAAGGCAAAGCCCCACTAATGCAGAAATTGAGTGTAATCTTGCCATTGCTGAAGAATTTTGTCGCCAACATGATTTAGCAATCTTCAATCTTCAGCACAGAACTTCTAAAAACAATTTCATTTGTTCCCAAGTTTTCTGACACTTCAAAAACCTTGAGTTATCTATCAGCTCCATTCTACTTGCAACAGTACCCTAGGTCAGAGAACCATATTTTATTTCATTATCATAGGATCACAGAATGGTTAAGAGTCAGATGACCATCAAGTTCCAATCCCCCTGCCACCAGACCAGGTTGATCCAAGCCCCATCCAACCTGGCCTTGAACCCCTCAAGGGATGGGGCAGCCACAGCTTCTATGGGCAACCTGGGCCAGGGTCCCACCATCCTTACGGGTAAGATTTTTTTCCTAATATCTAATCTAAATCTCCACTCTTCCAATTTAAAACAGTGACCCCTTGTCCTATCACTGCACTTCCGGGTTCTTTTTTTCTGTAATTTTTTTACAGTGATTCATGTATTTAAATGCAGAAAGAATACTATCATCACATAGCCTGACTTCCATAGAACTTGGACATAGGCCCTCAATGAACTCTTATTTACGTACCTCNTAGAGATACTTAAACTTAAAAAACTAACACTTTCAAAAATAAAAGAAGCCCTCAAAGAAAACACGGACACACCTATGAATTACTCCCTGCTACTACCAAGGAGAAAAACAATTCATGGTCAAACATCTCTACCAGATTTTACATAATTATAGCATTTAGAACACCTTTCTTTTTTCCAACAGTACTTCATACATCCATCACCCACTGGTTTCTAAGCCACTAAACACTACTAAGAAACTACAATGAAATTTAAGCGGCTTAGAAATTCTTGACTGAGCCCTAAAGAAAACATTTTCACGCACCTCTCCAACTCTTACGTTGATCAAGGCTTCAGCAAACACCCATCCTTCCCTTCAGCAGGTATCACGAAACTTTCTTGCACGTTATCCCTTGAGACAAGAAGCACAATCCTCTTCAGACTCTCAAAAATCCTTCCAGCTGCAGCCAATTCCTGCTTTAATTTGCTGCAGTATGAGAACCAGCTGGTCCTCATCGCATACATGATTCTGTTCACCAAACCACCTGTAATCAATCCTCTAGTCATTGCTTCAGTATCTTCAGAGATTTAGGGAAAAAAACAAACAACAAGTGGTTTCACTGAGGGACTTGGGCTCGCTTGGGTCCTTTTCATTTATTTTGATGGCTCTCTAATGTTGAAGGCTAATTCCTGGAATCTTCTCCAAAAAGCTGAAGAGTTTATACAAGACAGTAGTATCTTCTCTGACTGGCACTTCAGCTTGATTTCTGTTCTTCCTATCAAACTTAAGTGGGAAAAGGAGCTTTCGCTATTCTGATTTACAGTTTATTTCTTTTATTTCTCCTTATGCTGCCTACAGTTCCACTAAACCCAAGACCTGAAAGCGCTGCCTGCTAAAGGGATGTAAAACTGAGCACACGAAAACCTCAGAACATTCCTGCTGGCTCTTCACTGCAAGAGATAATGCGTTATAACACAGATTTCCCCCAAATCTCTGCAGGATCTACAAATCCCTCCTTGCAAACCCTCTAATAATTCCCACACACGCAGAGCAGGCTCTTCTGTTCACCACCCTGCCGTACTCAGCAGTTTTCTAAAGCAGCCCAAGCGCTCTCTCCTATGAAAGTTATTCAGACAATAGGAATTATTACTATTATTATTATTATTATTATTATTATTATTATTATTATTATTATTATTATTATCTTTCTTTCTGNGGCAACCTGGGCCAGGGTCCCACCATCCTTACGGGTAAGATTTTTTTCCTAATATCTAATCTAAATCTCCACTCTTCCAATTTAAAACAGTGACCCCTTGTCCTATCACTGCACTTCCGGGTTCTTTTTTTCTGTAATTTTTTTACAGTGATTCATGTATTTAAATGCAGAAAGAATACTATCATCACATAGCCTGACTTCCATAGAACTTGGACATAGGCCCTCAATGAACTCTTATTTACGTACCTCTTAAAGGGAAATTAAAATTAAATTAAAATTTTCCTTTGATGAATATCCTACCATAACCTGCAATAAATTACCCTCATTGCCGAAGAGGTATTTCTTATTTCTACTGCAAATGTGTCTGGCTCATATTTTAGCCAATGGATTTTGTTATACCATCATTTTCTGCTTCATCATAGAATTTCTGTTCACAATGCACACACCTGAACATTGCCATCAAGTCCCTCCTTGCCTTCCTCTTTGGTAATACTTAACATATTGAGCTCTTGGAATATCTCCCTCTGGAGTTATTTTCAACCCTTATTCATTCTTACAGTTCTTCTCTGAATTCTTTTTGACTTCAATATAATTCTTGAAGTACGAACACCTTAAACTTGACAGAGGATTCTTGGAGTGATCTCATCGACGTCAAATACAAAGATGCTGTACATTTCTGCTCAGTCGTGTATATACCGAATGATATTGAACCTTTTCCTCAAGATCGCTTATAAATTAACCCATATTTGCATGGAAAACAGTTAACTGAGAAACTCAAGAGCAACAATGAAGAAAAAATGAACAGATCCAATGATCCTACCAATTCACGTTCCAGGATGACCCTCATATCTCTCCCTATAGGCATGTGCTTGGGTGGCGTTTCCCTCCGATTTTCAAGCCAAAACCACAAAAGAATTCTGCGACGAGTGAATCCTTTGGCTCTGTACAAAGGAGGAATGCTGCTGCACTCACTAACATAGAGAGATTAGAGTTACCAGTCTGAGTTAAAAGGCAACGCTTACTGAGGTCAACAACCAATGCTGATAAAGTCAGGATATTGATCTTCAACACAAGTAAAGGATCGGGAATAAATAATAGCACATTCACACTCTTATTGCCCTCCTGTAAGTATTCTGTCCTTCTCAGATATTCACACTGAAAACAAAATTTGTCCAAGAAACCAGAACCTACAGTGCTCACGAACCTTTATTTGATTTTTCAGATTTCAGATCTCTAAGTCTTAACATTTTTTCCTCCGTATTCCAGCCAACAAGCAGGTCCCATAGCTGGTAGATGGCTCGTAGAAAATAACTGATTTTCTCCACTTGGCCTGAGCTCTAAGAGCCCTACTCATTATATAGTTACTGCAGAATGAACGATGACCTTTCCTACTTCGCTGGACAACCCTGTTAACCAAGCACACACAACTGACAGAGCCGGTAGATGCATATTTGAGGAGAAACAAAGTGCTTTAATGCACATGTTGTGAAGGCTTCAAGAATAGAGTGTGTTGTTTTCAACTGCTCATAACTCAGCCGGAACACCGTGTTACTTCTCAATGCAGGCAACTTCCACGTCAAATTTCAACTCTCAACCACTTCAGCAACGCAGTTAAGGAACATGAAAATCTTAAAATTAGAGAGGAAAAAACAGGAGAGACGAAAATGGTTCTTTTCCTCACTTCACTTTATGATTTAAGTGTACAGTCAGAGCAGGGAGAATCAGGTTTTGCTTTTTTACTCTTAAATAGTATAGTTGTATGTTTTGATGCAAGTTTTTCTGATTACATGCTCTAGAAATCTAAAACTTGTGAATCTAAAACCAGTAATGACTTTTACAATAATTTTAAAAGTTATCACAAAACCAAACAAAAAAGGACACGCAACCTCAGAAGCCAGGAAGAAAACAAGTGCTTACTTTACTGCTCTGGCCATCTAACCCAAGCTTTTGGATAACAATATAAACAGACAGAGGGAGAGAAGAAATACCGTGCTTAGAAGATTTCCATTCAAAGAAGTGTGGTTTGCAACCAAAAGAACACACGCATCAATTTCAGAAACTGATCATACACCAAGCCCAAACACAAATATAAACATCAACAAAGCCATCTGAAGTGGAAATTGACAACCAACATAGCAGCCTGGTGAACTAAGCAAAATTTTATAGTCAGAGAAGTCCATTTCCTCACACCAACACGAAACTGTTCTGCAGTTCCCACTATTGGCAATTCACACCCCAGTAGTTGCTGGATTGCAAACAATCTATAAAGAAAATTTTAACAGAGTTGGTCTCTCCGTACGCTGTCACCTAACAGGACATTCTGGCATACAGTATGAGAACAAATATAACTGACATTCCTGACAGTTCCCAGTTTAGGCTGAGATGCACCACCAGTCAAGGAATCCAAAAATAAACATCCCAGAAAGCTACTTCTTCCAACAGATCAAATGCACAACATAAGTCATACCCCAGTGAAAAATAAAACGGGGACCCCTCTATCTCCACACGGCAGGAGAAGGAAACAACTTCACCTTTCCAAAAAAACAGACATTCAGTATCTGTTCTGGACTTCACAGCTGAAGCTGACACCTATATTTTATAGTCGGATTAATTACAGCTCTCTTCAGGGAAGTGTTGTGAGCCTTGTTTTACAAATCAGCAAAACAAAGAGCATTCTGCACAGGAAGGCAACCTATGGTATCCCAGTTCTAAGTTTTATCACCAATTCATCTATCAATGACTTCCTCACGTTACATTGCATACTCCTAATAAACTTATTTAGAAATATATACATATATTTACAGAGGCATGCACTTAAAAGCTAAAACAAATACCACAGTGGCAACGGAAAGGAGGAGAGAGAGGAGAGGAGAGGAGGAGAGAAAGGAAAGGAGGAGGAGAGAGAGGAAAGGAGGAGGAGAGAGAGGATTGGATGAGCGAGAGGAAAGGAGGAGGAAAGGAAGACCCAAACACACAACCTGAAGTCCATCGTGCTGCAGGAATGCTCCCTTGACCAGCAAAAGTACATTTAGAGTCAGAGCTCCAGAGGCAGAGAAGAAGTCTGAGGACCTAGAAAGTGTCTATTTGACAGATTAACCATAATGAAGATCTACAGCACACATTCCCTGGAGGGTTATGTGTGCAGCACTAAGAACCGCTCTTCTGAAATAAATCTGTTTATTAAGGGGCAGAAAAAAGCACTTTAAAGGTCTATTTTTGCCTAGTTTGTATTCATACCCTGAGGTTACTTAAAAAGGGGAAAAAAAAAAATAACACAGGTATGTACCACCGTTAAGTGACAAGCAAAGACTTCAGCTATGAAGATTAACCAAGCAGGGAGTCATATGATTCAGCGTGACTCAACGGGAGCTGCTACCACAAAAAATCTCTGCCTTGTGACACTCATATGAACTGTGAGCATCTTTTTATTGACTTACACAATTCTGGCATTTTTACCACTTAATCCTTTTTTTCTGCTCTGGATAACCTGGACCAAAGTCTTCAAAGCCCACAAAACAGCCACCCGTTAGCACAAAGAGAGTTACTCCTTCATTATCGAGTAATTTAGCCTGTTAATATTGTCTCAGCCAACACCTTCAACAACAGAAAACTGTACTTTAAGGGTGTAGAAAAAAAAATTGTAAAGTTTAGATAGACACTTAAAACATGAGAAATACGATTCAACTTGGAGAAAAGCAGTTTTCTGCATAATTTCTTTCCTAAGAAAATGTTTTGTGTGTATCTCTACAGCTTCTACCTTAAAAATCACAGCTGTAGAAAACTGTAAAAGTTCTGCAACAAAAGATCATTCTTCGGTTTGTTTCAGATTATTAACTTCATGGTAGATTATCAAACCCTTAAGATATCTTCTAAGGTCGCAATTCCAGACCAGAACTCAGAAGATACTCTTTAGTCTTCGTTTTGTTGATACTGGAGATAAATGCTGGATTATAGATGCACTGGGACTCATAATAGCTCCTTAGATTAAAATTCTAAAAATATATATAGCGTTGCTTGATATACAGGACTCTGGCATCATTACAGTTTCAGTCATATAATGCTTTCCATATGCTAACCACCAAACGCATAAATTTGCCTGTAAATGCAAGAAATATGTACCAAGTAATAAATAAACCAACATGAAACGGGCTGTTCATATTAGGGTAAAAATTCTAAACTCTTTATTTCTTCCCTGAATATTTCTGTCCAGATGACTCAGCAAGATCGCTGCAAATTTTCAGCTGAAGTCAGCAAGACGCCTCAGAACTGTGTGCAAGTGTCAACTCCATCCTTTTTACGGTTTTAATTACAATTTCCAGGCCATCTCAAGTTAACAGAGACCTACCAAAGAGAAACCTACTGAAGCCAAGGAGCTCCATATGGATGGAGAAACCAAGATGCTGTGGATCACACAGCGGGACTACATTGTTCTCCTACACCAAAACCTGTGAAATCACTCATGTGCATTTCAGAAAATCTGAAGGTATGCAAAACAAAGGAGGGGAGAGCACTTTTTCATCCCATCCACTGTTTTAGAATCACAGAATCATAGAATCATCCAGGCTGGGAGGGACCTCCAAAGATCATCTAGTCCCACCTCCCCACAGTTGCAGGGACACCCCCAACTAGACCAGGTTGCCCAGGGCCTCATTGAGCCTCACCTTTAAAATCTCCAGGGAAAGGGCCTCAAGCACCTCCATGGGCAACCTGTTCCAGTGTTCCACCACCCTCAGAGTAAAGAAATTTTCCCTAAATCTACTCTTCTCCAACTTAAAGTTGTCACCCCTTGTCCTGTCACTGCAGGCCTTTGTAAACAGACTCTCCCCAGCCTTCCTGTAGCCCCTTCAGGTACTGGAAGGCTGCTCTTAGGTCTCCTTGGAGCCTCCCCTTCTCCAGGCTGAACAGCACCAGCTCCCTCAGCCTGTCCTCAGAGGAGAGGTGCTCTAGACCCTGATCATCTTCATGGCCCTCCTCTGGACCTGCTCCATCAGGTCCATGTCCTTTCTATATTGAGGGCTCCAGCCCTGCACACAGGACTCACCAGAGCGGAGTAAAGTGACAGAATTACCTCTGGATCTCTAGCAACACATCTTCTGATGCAGCCCAGGATGGGACTGGCCTTTTCGGCTGCAAGAGCACCCTGCCTGCTCATGTCCAGCCTCTCCTCCATCAGGACCCCAGAGTCCCTTTCCTCACGGCTGCTTTCTAATACCATTTTGATGGCTTGCAAAAAAAAAGTTTTCCATGTGTCACAACATCACTCTGCTTCTGGGGTTTATTTTTTCTAAGCTTTAAGGATTTCAGGTGCAATTCAGTTTCTAGAGTCTGAGACAACACTTGGGTCCACGTCTCTCAAAACAGCCAAGGGAAGAGAAGAAGAGAAAGGAAGCAACAACATATTGGGAGTAATTCAAGAGGGAACTCAGCACAGAGGATCAAGGCGGGTGGGAGAATGCAGTTCATCTTAGAATTATAGAATGGTTTGGGTTGGAAGGGACCTTCAAGATCATCCAGTTCCAACCCCTCTGCCATGGGCAGGGACACCTCCCACCAGACCAGGGTGCTCCAAGCCCCATCCAGCCTGGCCTTGAACCCCTCCAGGGATAGGGCAGCCACAGCTTCCCTGGGCAACCTGTTCCAGTGCCTCACCACCCTCACAGCAAATTTCATCTTAAAATCTCCTCTAGATCTCTCCTCTTCCCATCTCATGGTGACGGGACACACTTACGGGAAAGATTTACCCATCTCACCTCAAACCCACCTCCAACCGGCCAGGAGAGGGGACAAACCACCTATAATTAAAGTCACCCCGCTCTGAATCAATTCCACCCCCGCCCCTTCATTAAAGCGGCCAGCAATTAGCGCCGGCGCGCGGCGGCTGCCGGCTCCCCTCACGCGGACTACTTCCACCGGCCGAGTCCAACCTTACTTTTTAATTATTACTTTAGTAAAAGAATCCCCGCAAAACCGCTTTGCTTGGACAAAAAAGAAAAGTAAAGTTTTTTCCCTCCCGGCGTGAGGGCGAACCCCGGCTGACAGGACCTACGGGTTGCTGAGACGGGGTGGGGGCGGGCAATGGCGGTGCTGAGGGGGTCCGGCTCCCTCAGGAGCGGGGCCCCGGGGCCTCGCTGCCTACCCTCCTCCTTCCTCTTCCTCCTCCTCCTCCTCCTCCCGGTCCCGCCGCCGCCACCGTTACCTGCCCCGGCCGCCCCGGCGCCGTACGGCCGCCCCGCTCCCGCCCAGGGAGGTTTTCAGCAGCCGTAAAGCGGGGAGGGCGCTCTCCCCTCCGCGGGGGTGAGGGGATGGGTTCTGGGCTCCATCATCCCCTCCCTCAGATCCCTCTTTGGAACAACATGAGGAGCTCGGCACACCTCAAAGGCTCCCCACCTGTTAGGGGGGTGCTCTAGCCGCTGGGGCTGGGCTGACCTAGAGCACCCCCCTACCCCCTGCCCCATAATCTGTTGCTGAGTAGGCCAGGGCCAAAGCACAAGAGGCCCCAATGTTCCCGGGAAAGGAGAAGTGTGGAAAGATTTTTTCAAAGGTTGAGACAACAGGTTGCGCAGGGTGCAGGTGAGGCCATTGCCTGTGTTCGAGCTGCAGGAGGAGAGGAGTTTCCCTCATAACATCTGGTGGATAGTCACTTAACCCCCATCCCTGCAGGGGTTCAAGGCCAGCCTGGATGGGGTTTTGAGCAACCTGGTCTGGTTGGAGGTGTCCCTGCTCACAGCAGGGGGGCTGGAACTCGATGATATTGAAGGTCCCTTCCACCTCTAACCATTCTATGATTCTATATTTCATATGGCCTTAAACACTTCCGGGGATGGGGCATCCACAACATTTCTGGGCAACTGGTTCCAGTGTCTCACCGCCCTCACAGCAAAGAATTTCTTCCTATTATCTAGACTAAAACTCCCCTCTTCCAATTTAAAACCATTACCCCTTGTCCTATATCACTAGATTTCCTGACCAAGAGTCCCTCTCC
>VXBW01001556.1:397536-490978 GCA_013400375.1 Thinocorus orbignyianus
ATTCAAATCATACATAATTATAGCAAAACTGTAGCCTAGGAGCAGTGATGGTTATACTCAGGCCCTTGTGTAAATTGTTGGAGAGCAGCAACTCAAATCTTTAGCTGCATCCTATTGATGCAACAGAACCTGTTGACGCTGTGCTGAGCATGGACAGGGGAATCCAGCTTATGGCTTGGTTTGCAAGCCCTTGGTATAGCTCAATTTCACTATAAAACCAGGTAAAGATCACGGAGCAACACCTATTTCCATTCAAGACCTCATACCTTTTCCACGTTCACAGAGAAGTGTTCTCTGCAGCACAGCAAACCCCTCACAGTGCACGAGGGTTGCTTCCTTGCGCCTGCTCCCCGTTATTCTTACAGGAGTTTGCATGTTCCTTATTCTGTTGCTGTCAAGAGGCCTGTGCCTGCCATAATTCAGACCAAAGCATCTAAAAATCCTAAAGAATACTGAATTGTTGTACTTTCTCTGCCACAACATATACCCTATGCTCACAGCAGAGCAGGTTCTGTTATACACAAGTTTTCTACATAAGAATTCATGAAGTCTCAATTTAAATTTGTAATTAGTCTCGTGATTAAAACAAATCTGTTAACTTTTAAAAAAATGAAACCCAGTGTTGAATGTATTTTCTTTCTCTTGCATTGACATAAAAGACTACATGAGGTACAAGAACAGAAGACAGCAGTGAACTGCCCAACTGATTCCCAAGGTAGCTTCAAGAGGTTGGTGTGGATCAGGGTATGTCCGCTAGTACCCTGTCACAAAATAGCTTTACAGGAAAAACATTTGCATGAGCTGGTATGAAATCAGTGCAGTAAAGTTTTTTCTGTAATTTGGTAATTTATTTCTTCATTGTTTTCCAGATACATACCAAAGCAAGCTATAATAGAGGAGTCAAACAGTACACGCACTAAAAGATAATCGCAAGCCTAATAGGGCACCAGATTTTCATCAAAATCATCTCTGCTTCCGTCAGGGCTACCCATTTGTTGCATATAGCAAAAATAAAGCCATGCCAATAATATAACCCAGCCCAGATTAATGTGGAAAATTGGGGNGTGGTGGGGGGGGGGGGGGTGTTTGTCTGGGGCTTAGGTTTTCTTGAAAGCACAGCTTGTACCCGATTTACTTGTCCTAGTGCAGGCCAGCACAAAGAATATGTTATTAAACCTTTAATTTCAAACACACTTCTGTGATTGCAATTTAAATGAAAACACATGACTCTGAATCCCACTTGATCTCTTCGCACTAGTGCTGGCAGTGCTTGGGCTTTAATTCTAATCAGGATAAACAAATCCATAGCCGGGACTGCTAAAGAGAAATACATGCCAATTTTATAGGAAGAAAAATCTTACTTTTTTGTTAAAAGGGAGAAGCATTGAGCAGTTACTGGAGACGCTGGACTGGCTAAAGTGAGAAAAAGAGCTGAAGTTCAGGGAAGCAATAAGAAACTAGAAGAGACCATGGGAGAAGCATCACTGCTTCAGTACCTCTTATCAGACGGCAGAAGGGGTGGTTTAGTGTTTTCATTGATTCTCATTGTCTCGGGGTATTAACAGTTTTACTCCCCGTGGCCAAAGCTTTTAAAACTAAGAGTGATGAAATTAGCTTTTAAGCAAAACACAATGTGCCAACTGCTAAGGTAGGAGTCTAAGTAGAATAAAAGACCTTTTTTCAAAATAACACAGGTCTGAAGATGCCATTGGATAATAAATAGCTTTTCATTGGTCTGGTTCACTTTCATACTGGGCACCGGTGCATGAAGCAGGACAAATATTTGGCTCTGAATGGTCATGGGGTTTTTTTTGAAGCGTGATGGTGTGGCTGGATACTCCCAAGGATAAATTTAAGGGTCATAAGTGAAAGAAAGCGGAGGACTCATCAACAAAAATATCATTTCTATGAATAAAGACAGATATATTATTAAAAAAATAAAAAATAATAATAAAAAAAATCACTATTTGTGACTCCAAGGGAAGAATTAGAGTCCTGCAGAACTAGTAGGAGAAAGCAGCAAGGACAGCAAATGTCAAGTTAAAGCAGATATATTTGCTGGTGGGTCATTTAAATTGTGCCTGAAGGATAATCCCAGCAAGATGGGTATTACAACTCCATTTAGCAGCATCCCTAGCTGGGATAAGGAGGTCTAATCACTTTATTAGAAAAACAATGTCATTAGAGGAGAATTTGGGAAGAGAAGGCTTTGGTGGCTGGTTGTTGTGGGGGTTTTTTTTGTGGTTTTTTTTTTTTTTTTACTTTTAAGTTTTTATGAAGATTTAGCAGAATAACTTTAGCAACCAGCTTGAAGCTGTGGATTTTAGTAATTAGTCTGACTTTGTAGCATGCCAAAAGGATGACTGTGCAGCAGACTAAGAACTGCGCTGTTGCTGCCCATCGAAAAATACAAATAATAAAATACATCCTATATTCATATTTTTTATGTTTTCAGAAGGGCAGGATACAGCTCATTTTCTTCTGCGCTTTAAGGAGCAATACACTCTTTACCTCCAGATGTCTTCATTCCTTTCCAAATAGTACCTAGAATTCAGATGACACGATAAGGTGCGTGCAGCCTGACCTTCCTTGCCTTTCACTTGCAGCTCCTCTGCCATTCGGTCACCAGCAAACTTTGAGACCTGGATAACACTCTTCATCACAGCTTAGCGGCTTGTAGGGATATCCTCTAACAGAGCATTAGGGCCAAACGTTGCAAACAGGTAATTATACTAATTAACTCAAATTGAGTTTTCATACTGTCCTTTAGCCTCTTCCCCCATCTAACCACCTACACCTGTGACAGAACACGCAGTGTCACTGCCTTCCTCTGTACTGCTACATTCTCATCTTTTTTTTCTACGCTATAGGGAAAAACTACTGATAAAAAACAAAATGCAGCACTATTCTTGAACAGTAAACTGCTGCCTAGAGACTCTCCCTCTAATTAAAAGCTACGGAGTGATCAGAGTAGCCTTTAACCAGGAACTGGAATGTCAAAAACCTGCTGTTATTTTAAGCTGCGAGCTACATGCCCACTTTCATACTGAAGGGGCCATGAAATTATCCCTGAATACATGGTAAGCAGAGATGGCCAGAGGTCCATGCAGCAAAGGACCAATGTTCTTAGAATATAAATCTTAAAGCAAGAAGTGCATAACATTTATGAACTGGGTAGAGATAACAGAAGGTTTTCTGGTCCTTGCCTGTTACTGGACAGTGTAGTACAATTTGATATTTTGTGTTTCCCCACATTTATTTGCAAAAATCAGAACTGCATTTAAGAATCTACCCAGAAAACCGGCACTTCAGGGCATGCCCTAGTGGCCAAGGTTGTAGGGTTTTTTATTCATGTATGGTTGGACTCAATGATCTCAGTAGCTGCTCCTTTGGGTCCCCCTCCTCTTTTTCTTCATAGCCTTGAAAGAGAAAAGCCCTTGGACAAACTTTTTCATTTTCAAACACTTTCTACTTTAAAGTCAACTCCAGCATCAAAATGACCAACTGCAGAACAAATTAAACCTGTTAAGAGATGACTTGGGCCAAGTATCACCACCTGGATATTTAAATACACAAACTCTCTGCTACAGGGGCGAGTGCAGCACTTGCATTTCTACAAGTGGGAAATCACCCAATCCTCGGATATATCTGCACTTATTGGTGCAGACAAGGTGCAAATTACACCAAAATGCCAATCAAGGGACATCAATATCAAAGCGCCTCTTCATCTGGTCTCACTGTAACTAACTCTGCTGAGAGCGACCGCTTCCAAGATCTTAAGTACACTGTATTAGCAGTGATATGCACTCACATCTGAAAAGGAAAGCAACAAGGCTTGAATTTATTGTCCATACACCGTGCCTCTGCAGCAGCTGTGGTGTGTGTTACAGAATAGGTGGGGTTTTGGCTATTCCTAACCTTTAACGTCAAGATGAAGTTACCTGTCTTCCCTTTCAACAGCCTACCGAGAATAGTATTTTGGAAATCCTCTCCCATAAACTGGGTCTGATATTTTAGGACCCAGAAAAACACCATGTTGCTCTGTAACTACCTACATTCCCACTGTATATCCAACATTCAGAGCATCATCTTCTCTGGAAAGTCAGGAGAGAAAAAAAAAACCAAATAAAATTCCCCAGGCTTCTGAGCTATGATTTGCTTTGCCTGCTACTATACCCGCATTCATCAAAAGGAAGTTTAAGCAGGTGCACCAGATTTTGACAAAAAAAGTCATATTAGATTATGATCCAAATCTGCTGTCTCTCTGCTGTAGTTGCCCAGAGCTTTATCCAAGGAGGTTTTGAAAAATCTCCGCAGATGGAGACCACACAAGCTCTCCGGCCAAAATCTGCTCAACTTGCCTAATGATGAGGAAGTTTTTCCCCTCCTTGAATCCAACGTAAACCTCTTAATTCCAGCTTGTGTCCATTGCCTCGCAGCTTCCTGCTGCGCACTGTTGTGCGACAGCTCTGTCTTCTCTGTCACCTCTTCAAAGGTGCTGGAAGGCTGCTGTCACATCCCCCATAGAGCCAAACGTGTCACAGTTTCCCTGTACCCAGGCACTGCAGCGTACCGCAGGAACCGTGGTTTGGTTTATGAGATGCAGCTCTATATGTCCAAATTATGATTTCCGAGAGAAACTGCAGCAGTTTTAGCAAGAAACCAAAGAGCTCACATTCTTGCCAGTAGCAAAATGAGGAGAAAAAAAAAAATTCATGTTAAAAAAAAATAATCCTGTGTTACTTGCCAAAATGTGGGGGGTTTCATATATATATATNAAAACCCCAGTAATGCAATGCTAGAACTAGAACACCCACCTCCTGTTTATCCCAGTGTCTCAACCATAAGACTGCTCTGTAAGAACAGCCACATTCACAAATAGAAGAGTAAATCCCTAGTAGCATTTATCCAACTGCAGAAAACGCATATTCCCTACAAAAGTTTAGCAACAAAAACAGAGGAGGTCTGATTTAGTAAATCCACTTCGCCTTAATTGTTATTTAGCAGACACCTTCTACTAAAATCCTACAGTTTGTTGACAGGAATCTGAGATGTGTTAAAGCAGGATACACATACAGAATGTCTTATTTACTAAAGCAGAATTATTTTTGGAAGAGCTGAATGTAGAACAAGCTCCATCTTGCTCTGATTTACAGCTGAGCATCCTGTTTACATGCTGATGTCCGTGTTTACTTTTTTTGGTTACAGGAAACGATGCCGAAAGACTTGAAATAATTTCGCCTCGTGCTGCCTATCAAGTTATTCCACTTCCATAGGAAACGATGGCTTGGGGTCAAGTTAACTCATGCAGAGAAATGCGAGAAAGCAGAGCTGTTTCACTGCTCTAAGACAATGCTGTTTTAACAGCTTCGCTACAAGGATTTTCCTTGCCAGGCTTCTTCTCTCAATCTGTCTCTCTGAAATATGTACGACATCCTTCTGGCTCTTTTGCTCAGAACGCCGTTCAAATTATTTTTCCTTCTATCCAAACCTTATTATTTCTCCCTCTCCCAGCCCTCTCTCCCCCTGCTTTTCTCTCACAGGGCAAAGTACTAACATTTTCACAAGATTTGCCCTCTATCTTCAAGCCGCAGTCTTAACACATCAGCCTCAGCTGTGGAGCTGTACAAAACAGCAGCTTCTGCATTATATTCTTGCATTTATTTATTTTATTTTACTTTATATCTTGAAACGTAAAATAGCTGGCCTTATAGAGGGTTAAGAGGAGGAAGCCAGGACAGTTTTCCATATGAATCTCTGTGCAAGTGCCAGCTGGATTTTGCAGCCCGGTGCTCAGCAAAGTACAGTGGAACAAGAACGCTGTTAGTATTCTTAGAGTGCTCTGAAGAGGAACAGGAAAAGGCAAGAAAATAATCTCACTCTGTACCAGAAAGAAGTGCTGGAAAGTCAAAGAGGAGAATTCAAGCTCCATCCTCCCCACAGCACGCAATCAGCATCGCTCACAGTCACTCTCATGCATCACGGTGACACTAAAAGTAATAAGCTAAACATGAAAGAAGGGAAATACTGAAGAGGTGTTGTTGCAGCACATCCCCCTTTCCTCTTGCTCTCCACCCCCTCCAAAACTACACATTCCTTCTAGGATAGTGAAAATCCTGCTTGCAGAAGCTCTGCCCCAGAGGGGACCCACCATGCACCCATTCCTGCCTCTTGGGATATATTTATTAACGGTTTATAGCAACACACTCATTCAACTAACTGGAACTGATTTAGTCTCTCAATTTTTAATTTAATGGCTGATTCACCCCACCTTCAAATCACTGCTAAGGAGCATGAGGCGGCGCTAACCACAGGCGATGCTGGGGTGATACCAAAGTGTTGATGGCTCCCTAATAATTTAAGTTGTGCACAATTCTCAGGGTCTCTGGGCTGCTCCTGTGCACACAGACAAGTTAATTCAAACACCACTGAGCTTCATTAATTATTTTATTATTTTATCAGAACAAACCCAAATAATAAAATCCCCATCCTCCCATCTTCAAGAGCAGCTATGTCAGGGGGTAGCAGGACTGGAAAACTGTCCTGTCTGCTACCCCTACCTGCTGATCTCTGCAGACAGGCAAGTATTTGTCCCCAGTATTCTTAGCATGTCCCAAATCCTTTCACTTCTCAGAGGCACTGCCAAGCACTACAATAATGCACACAAGGAAAAGCCTTGAAATTCCAAGGTTATATCAAAGGGGAAAAAAAAACAAACAACCACCAGTTTCTTCACCTCAGGGGCAAAATTGGACTTCACATGTGTGATGGACTGAGTAACGCTTCATCACAAGAGCCAATTTTCTTCCAACTCCCCCTGCAGCTCTTAAAACATAGATCTTAGTTTTGTACCTGATTTACTAAATGGCTTTCCTCTCTATTGTGCCTTTAAAAAAATAAAAGGGAATGATAAATACATAATTTCATGATTTACTGTGCTCAACAGAAGCTAGACATTTTAGGAAGGAGTACTGGTCTCACTTAAGAAATATATGCTGATATAATAATAACCAAAAAAAACCCCTACGCCACTCCCCCGCCTTCCACAAGGAGAGAAAAGGTATAATTTCCTTAGGGAAAACAAAAGTCAGAAGAAAAACTACGTAGTTATTAATATGGAAATAATCTAAAAAAAAAAAAAGAAAACAAAAAAAACCCCAACACACCACTTCTGACATAAATAAACATTAAGCCCTAGGACAGTTCCATCTCACATAGCTTAAATTTTAATGCTAACTGTAGCAAAAAAAAAAGAGGCAGAAATAAAGGATAGAACAAAATACAGATAGTATTATACAAATATAGCACAAGCCTTGAATTAATAAAGTAATTAACATCATAAATATCCTAAGAAAGTCAACAGTTAGACATTTCCCTATCGTACAGGGCTTTGTGAGAAAAATATGACTTCTTTTTCAAAAAAGGACCCTTCCCCAAGGACTAAATTCCTTTTTTAGACTCAATATATTGCTTTGCTGCATGAAAAGCAATGTGAGCGAAGGCAGTTAACTCCCCTGATTTACCCACCCACCCCCCAAGACACATCAATTCAAGAATATCTGTAAAATAACCATGTAAGTACTTCCTACCTTCCCTTTCAGATGGCCAAACACCCTCCTCCACTCTGCAACAGGATCTTCTTCCCTAACTTCAGATGGTTTGGGTGTCTCACTCTTTTAAGCCTTTCCTCCAGGCTTGATTTGCATCTGTAGGAGATCATGACCCCAGAGCTACAACTCCTCCACCATCTTGCTTACTTCTTCCTTTCTTAGCCCACATTTCTGATTTTGCTCTCTCTTTCTAGAAGTTTCTCCCCAGCAGAGGCTCCCAAGGAACTAAACCAAATCACATAGAAGGGACCTGTTGGAACAGGTTCAGCAGAGGGCCACCAAGAGGCTCAGAGGGCTGGAGCACCTCTCCTATGAAGACAGGCTGAGAGAGCTGGGGCTGTTCAGCCTGGAGAAGAGAAGGCTCTGGGGAGACCTTAGAGCAGCTTTCCAGGATCTGAATCTGATGTTTAAGGGCCCTTCCAACCCTGACCATTCTATGATACTGTGATTCCTACCTTGGCATCTAGATGCTGTTCATGAGCCCCTTGCTGAGCTCCCAAATACACACCACCTGGCTGCAATTACCTGATTAGCTGATGCAGGAGCTTTCATCACCTAATCATGATTGGAACCTGCATCACCTGGGCTCAGCCTGCTTTTGGGCTCCCAAATGCAAAACACTTGGCCACAGAGGTGGGACAGGAACCCCAACACCAGCATGAATCTTGGGCTTGAGCTCATGAAGGGTGATTGAAGCATCAGCTGGGTGCCATATTCTTTATCATCCCACTGGGCTATGGTGTCTCACAGCCTTGGGTCTGAAGAAAAAAAAAACAAGGTGCCATTTGTAGAAATTCCAGCAGATGCACAGCAGTGCTGGGGTTTAGGTGACTGGTTTCTTAATTCTTGTCACCACTGACACACACTGTTCACCTTCATCAAACTCTTTTGCAGAAGAGGTCTTTGTGTTTGATGTTACAACAGCAGCTGTGGATAAACCCTGGTAGCATTTGGTCTTCTCCAAAGCCACATCCAAAGCTCCAGATGCCACTTTCCCATTGTCTATGAAATGCAGGTTAGAGTTCCTGTTAGGAAATCTGAGAAGCTTAGGGACATCAGCATAAGACAGCAGTGAAGACAAATAGCCCAGAGTTAAGATTGTGGACGTGGAAGCTAGAAATCAACCAAGGGAGTTTAATTTCTTAGGCGTGAATATCATCATGGAAATTTTATTCATGGAATTCAGTGCCATGGGATAAAAGTTGGTTTTTAAAAATGCTTGATAGCTAATGCAAAACTGCCCACTCGCAGGGGAGGTTATGAACTAATTTGAAGGCAGGCACTTGATTTATTTGCCTTTGCTCTCTTTTTGTTTAATGTTGCAGGAACCTAAAAGTATCTGATTAGAAAAACAAAGTTGAGCCAAAGACACAAGACGGGCCAAGCAAAGGTTCTCCCCACTGCTTTCAGCATGTTAAGAAATATATGATACCTTTTATAATAATGCGGCAAGAATAAATCAGCCTTTCATGATCGAGAGGAGACAGAATTACTTGTTCTGGTGCTTTCTGCCTTTCAGAGGCGAGTGCGCTCCGAAATATTGTCACTTTTGTTGCTTCCAATATGTCAGTGTGGAGAGGAGATCACAGAAGTGAGATCAGGCCAAGACACAAATTTTACTGCCCTTTCCCCCCCTTATTACAATTGCTTTCGGGTGGCCATCAGTGTAAATTTTACTACCTCATACCAGCCAGGTGAAGTTTTTTACTGAGCTCGATGTCCTTACAAGGTTCAGGCTTTTGACGACATCGCATTTCATTTTTAGCTATTGGCCAACCGCAGTGCCTTTTAATTGAAAAAAAAAAGAAGTCACTGTTTAGCTGCATCTTTTGGCATACTCTGTGGTTCACACTCTGGAAGAAGCCTTCTGGAAATCACTGCATCCCAAACCTTCGTAGACCCAAATCATGAGGTTTTATTCAGTCATATGTTCAGTGTGATGGGAAAAAAGTCCTAAACCAGGTGTGGGTGGGCAGCCCCATGCTGGGACCAGCCCCACGTTCCTGCCTGCAAGCCCCAGCCCTGCAGCCCTGGGTGTACCCGGCGTTCTTGCTTTCTTCAGCTTCTTCTTAGAGAAATAGTGATTTTTCTCTTTGTTTAATGCTGCCTACAAAAGGCTTCTCAATTTTTAGCCCATTAACAAATCTTCCCTGGGATCTATTAGCATGTCACTATGGAATACCTTCTCTTCAAAGTTTAATATGGCTTAACTCTGTCTTAATCATAGTGCTCTACTGCACTTTATAGCCTGCGGCTTCAGGGAACCTTTGCCTTTTATTAGTACCCATATACAATCATGATGTCATTCCAAAAATCCAGGGCTGCTTTGGCACTTGGTGGATCTGCAGCTCTCCGAAAGGGAAGATGTGCAGGCAGGGCAAGGAGTGAAATGTTACAGTCCCGCACTGTGCCAACTGTTGTTTTGCAAGGAGGAGCTGTACCTGACAGGAGACACGGTCACTTCTTCCCTGCAATGATGCTTCTCAGCATCTTGATACAATCAAGGTGAGTCCAGTTATGACAGTCAATGGGAGCTGGCAGACTTTCATACTTGCAACTTTGCTGTGGGCAACTCTTTCTGTGATGGGGCAAGAGAAAACGGCCTCTAGTTGCACCAGGGGAGGTTTGGGATGGATATTTGGAAAAATTTCTTCAAAGCAAGTGGTATGAAACATTGGACCAGGCTGCCCAGGGAAGTGGTGGAATCACCTTCCCTGGAGGTATTTAAAAGATGGGCAGATGTGGTGCTGAAGGACATGGACTAGTGGTGGTGTGGGTAGTGTTAAGTCAATGGTTGGACTTGATGATCTGAAAGGTCCCTTCCAACTGAGACAATTCAATGATTCTATGTGGTTGCCCATAAGGAAGAGCTCTCAGGCCTCATTCTTGGCAGAGTTGCAGCATTTTTGGTTTGGCCCACCTAGAAGCTCTGCTGACTGCCTTATGGGGGAAGCATGGGGGTGCCTGTCTGCCACCCATTTTGGGTCATTTGCACCTCCAGGTGTGGAAAAAAGAAGCCAAGGACTGAAAAGCCTTCTTAGAAGTGCAGATTTGGATATGTGTTTTATCTGTTGTTTGAGGTGATATTTTGTGCTTTATAATGATATTTGTGAGGAACGTAAGAAAGTTTCATTGTTTGTCAAATGGTCTCTGTCTGATAAATCTCTTACTTCTACGACTTCATTACCAGAGATGCAAAACTAAGATTATGCAACTGTAGAAAAGTAGCTGCTGACAATTACGGAGCCTTTTCCAATTCTATTTCTACCAAGAAGCATATTTTAATGCTGTTGAAGGTGCTGTGGTCCTAGGAGTGCGAACAAGATGGATTCACTAATTAAATGGCAACAAGGCCCAGCCTGCTCTCTCTAAAACACAACAGCTCCATCGTATCCACATGCTGCTGTTGAAGAGATTTGTCGTTTGCAGGTGCTTGGGTTCCATCTTAGCATCACAGCACAAAGAACCTGAAAAATACCTCATCCGTCTTCTAGTGAGGGCAGCACCCAAGTAGATGTTGTCTGGTCCTGCTTTGGCATTTGTTGCCTTTTCCTGGTTTCTTGAGACGAGGGATGTTTTGATTCTTCTTTTATCCAAGTTGCTGCAATGTGCTCTATGTGGTGCACGTGTTCAAAAGGCTTTGGGAATGTGCAGCTTGTCCAGAATGCAGCTGTGAAATGGTATTAGGTACAGAGAATACAGTATATCGATTCTTTGGCATCTATATCAGCTTCCTGTTTGTTTCTGAGTATAATTTAAGTCCTAGTTTTTGGTTTTTTCTTTTCTTTTTACCTGGTTGGATCCTGAAAGGTTACTACTTTTGTCTATATGAATTGCCATGGCAACTGCCGTGCTGGAGCAAACAGTCATGAGCTTTAACAGCCTGGGGGTCAGCAGCAGAACACTTTTAATTCAGAGACCTTCATCTCTAAAATCTGGCTTGTTTTACCAGCTTGATTGGACTATATTTTCTGTGCTTCAACGTGACTCGCTTTGTGATCCGTGGGCTACAGAAGCCTGACTTCCACGTGGCAGGGAGGGAAGGGTTTATGTTTGTTTATTTAGGAAGGATTATTTTTCCTTTGAATAAACACCATATTTTAAAACCCTAAACTGAAACCTAAAGTGTATATTGCCTCACACACATATCTGGATGTAGAGGCTATGTTCTTATACCTTATTGCAACACTGTGTTCTCAAGTCTGAGGCCAGGATGAGACACTGAGTATGATGATATTGCATTTGCTTATGCTAAAACTGAATTTGGGCTGTTTTGCTGTGCTAGAGGTGCCTTAGAGCCTCAGCCCTAGCAGTGCTGAGTGTTAGCAGCTCCGTGAACATTCACATCAGCTACTGAGGCTGTTTTCCTGCTGTTGTTCTCACATCTTTGTTTATTGTTCCCATGGTCTGGCACCTGCGAACCCCAATACTGTTAGACATCAGGTTCTCATGGGAAGCTATTATCACTGGTGTGAAAATCAGCCCTTTCTCCCAACCTTTTCATACCTTATTTTGTCAATGTTAGTTTCCATTAGAGGCAACTAAAACACAGACCACAACAAAACAGTATTTGTATACTAGATGCTGTTTTTATTTTAAATACTGAAACATTATCCAATAATCCACGTGCACAAAGGGTTAAGGACCTGTATGGTGACACCTCTAGCTAGTTACCATACCCAGCTGTAATCCTGTCACAAAGAGGAACATCCAAGAGGAAGTCTGGGTTGATGCCATTGAAAAAAATGTGTAATAAGTAGTGAGAAAGCACACCAAAACCCATCATCTTCCTTTTCGTCCTCACCATTGCTGTATTGGAGACAGCCCCCAAGAATATTCTTGTCTGGGGACCCCACCACTGTTCTTCCCAGTGGGGTTTTTCCTTCTCCTCCTGCATGTTCTCAGCTTCAGACCCTGATAGTGATACGCCTGTCATGAGAGTCTGCCTCAACACCCTGTGTGCAACAGCCTGAATGTATGAATTACGTGCTTGAAACCACGAGGAAAGTCACAAATGGTATTAAGGCAGATAAACTACATCACATTTTGCTCTTTGACAATGAGTCTGTACCACCCCTCAGCTGGCAGAGTAGAAAGCAGTAACTACTTGTATTTTATACCATAAATACATTGCCTTAAGTAGCATACAACTTAAATATAGATATGAGGGAGATACAGTTGGCCATTTGACCAGTAGTCACATCTACCAGCTGTAAGAGCTTTGCCCACCTGCCACACTGCCCAAATTTTTATAAAAAGTGGTGAAGTTTGCAAATCTTCTCAATGGGGAGAGCCGAGTGTTAAAGCCCTTGCTCTCCACAGAAACAAAAGCATACACAGCCAATACCTTCATGCGCTAGATGTTGTTTCTGGTCGCAGTTTTTGTTGTTCTGTAACACTCTAGCGTGATTGCTGAGAGATAATACTGACCTCACTGATGAAATCACAAAAATCATCACCTTCTGCGGCTTGCAGGGGTCTTGTGTTTCTGTATTCTGGGTAAATCTTTTCCCATCTGATTACTCTATGACTGCATTTCCATGTGCTTTATCAGGACTGGGATTTAACCAAGATTGACTGACTACACAGCTGACAAGCAGCTACATCCATCCCCAGAAGTCTGCGGCCAAGCTTTCCAGGTAAGTCCGTGTAAGTACAAGAAGCCGACATCTGCCCACTCACCTTTTGACAGGTATGGCTTTAGGTGACAGTTTCTGCGAAATGAAATATTATTGAAACTACTGCTTTACCCTTCACCTGCTTCTTTCTTACCACTGAGACAGTTTTAAACAAGGGAGGACATTCCCATGTTCTTCAGAGGAACGATGTCTACCTACCTCCTTCCTAGAAGAGGAGACATCGAACAGTTACAAAGGGAGCTGAAATGACCCTGAAAAAGCAACTTTATGTCAATCTGGAACATCTAGAGATGCTCTGAGCTCTCCCCTCATGTTACATTTCCTTGACTACCATTGTTTGCTTGCAGAGGGGTGAGTTAAGCCCCAGAGAAGTCACTAAACTTTAGCCTTCTGGGCGACTCCCCTGCACTTCTTACTCAGAAACCTTCAAAAGCAACTATTTTCATAACACCGAGTGTTAAAGGAGTAGGATGTTGTGATAGAGCGAGAAGGGCTACAGCTCCCCGGCCAGATGGCTCTGTCAGAAACACATCTTGCTCTCCTGTGTGAGAAGCATGGAACAGAGGAGGAAAAAGGAGAGAAAGCCTAAGACAATTGTAGTTTTACAGTCTCCTTTTTCAGCTTGCAAGCTAGAGATAAGAGCAGACAAGCTTTACAACAGTGTGGAGAAATCAATACGATTTTATTGATTCTTGTAGCTGCAGAACTCTCACCCAGCACAAGTACAGGGGTCAGAGTATGAGTACATGACTGTCCTGCTACACTACGAGTGTGCTCCTCAGAAATTGTGCTATTTGATTCACCAAGGATGAAGTCTGCTCCCTTACATGACTGCAACAACAGCAGCTGACCCAGGATCCCCTCTCAGCGGGGGGAGGTTCGGTGCTGCAAATTACCCACTGCACAGGCCAGAAACTACAACAGAGCCAGTGGCAGCTGCTGCTGAAGGCACAGCTTCACATGAGGAAAATACTCTTGACAAAAGGCTATTTTCAAACAATTACACAGAGCTCGTCGAAACAATACATGTTATTCCAAAAGAAAGAGGTCTGCAGAGCTGCATGAGAAGAATGACACGGAAGCAGCAACACCAAAACAAAACAACTTGGGAAACTAGCTAAGAAGTGGCATCGTCAAAACAGAACGAAATTAAGAACTTGGAACAAGTGTCTAGTTTTGAAACAAAAGGAACTGGAAACAAAAGAACACCCAGTCAAAAATAAATGAAAATTAAAGAAAACTTGAATATGAAAGACAATTGAAAGAGACTTGTAAGGTTTAATTTTAGTTCACATTTTTGTAAATCCTCCAACAAACATCAGTGAGAGTCTTTCAAAGTTGTTTTGATTTTGCAGAAACATTAATTTCCTTAATTAGCATTTTCAGCGTCTGTTGGAAAATTTCTGACCAGCTTCGACCCTCCTGAGAAGCTGTTCATTAGCAAAGCAGGTTCTGTCGCCATTTTCAGCTGCTGCAGAGCTCTCAAAATGCCGTAAAACTTAGTGGAAGGTCCTTTCAATATTATGGCCCACCTTTGCAGGTGACATTTTGTAGTCGATTCGATCGTGCAGCAATGGACCTGACCTTTGTGTCCTCTCTTTCAGTCCCCATTTCTTCAGCAGAGTCCATTATCCCTTGTTCCAATTTCCTTCAACTCTTCTCTTTGACTTTGTGTTACTTTCCACTTCATTCCCAGACTGCACCACCTCACGCTCTACACCTGCTTTTGATGTCACCAAATAGGGACAAGGACTATAAAGTTATTTCCCTTTACAAGTCAAACCTGGAAGGTCTCTCTGTTGTTGTTCATTCTATTTCCATTTCTGGTGTAAGTGTCCTTGTTGTTTTTCCCACTAGTGAAGAAAGGGCAAATGTCATATTCACTGAAGCAAAGACTTTGCTTTGAAGCGGTATTGATTTTTCCTTCTCCCTTCTGAAGCTTTGCCAGGCTCCATAAAAGCATGTCTCTTGTTCAGAAACTCTTTGGACTGAGAGACAACAGGGGCAGCAGAACCAGCGGGGCGCAGTGGGAAGTGAGGGCATCTGGTGGGGAATGGCAATTGTGACAGCAGCTAGAAAAAGAAAGAGGTCATTTTATTTTTAACTGTGCTCGGAGAACAATTGTGGATAAGAACAAAGACAAGTGGGAAAAGCAGCTTTAATTCCAACTTATGATTCCTTCTTGTCTAAACCAGAGTATGAACATTTTTCTAGGGTTCAGCTGTTGGCAGCAAGACACTGAGACCACCAGAAGGGACAGCTTGGCTAGAGGCTTAACCACAAAGGTGACAACAGCACAACTTTCTGGCACAGTGCTACGAAGATACAAGTCTTACACTGCATGATATTGGAGCAGCAGCACCATATGGACCTGCTGAGAACTTACACTGAATAAAGGTCCCAGCACTTCAATGGGATTCTTGTTTAAGGGATCTCAATTACTTTGTTTAGAGCTATCTCATGCGATGCAGAAATAATGGATAGCACTTATTAAGTTCACACATATTGCCAAGAACCAAAATGAGTCTCTTTCCCCAAAATGTCTCTTTCATAGATAGAAGTCTATGACCACATAACACATATTTATCACCTGTGCACTGGGGACTCTCTCATCCTTAATGAGAAGTCGGGTGCTGGTTGTAAGGCTTATTTAAAGGCAGTGCCTCCCAGAAACTCCAACACTCTTCCATGGCATTTAGTTTGTGCTGCCTCAGAGGAGAGAATGTCACATTGAAACATCAACACCACTTTTTGCCGTGCTCCTGTATTTCTTGGAGCTGTCAGACTGGGAGAGCTGGTCTTCCAAAACTCATTGGACAAACAGCTGCTGCTGGAACTGCATGTGAAATTACAGCGGCTGCCTTTTGTACAGCAGGTCAAGTAATAATTGTAGTAGATTTTCCTACAGGTTTTTTTTTTTTTGGTAGAATTGGTACCTACTACCAGGAATTAAATAACAACAGTAAGAATATTCCTAATGCTAGACCGAGGTCTCACACTCCCAAAATTAAATCAACCTAATTCTCTCCTCTGACTACCTTTTCCCATTCAGTCCTATCTCCCAGTCACAAAGTTCTTTAAAAGCTAAAAGTCCATGAAATGCCTTCCAAATTCTCAGCTATTTTGAAAACTGTGCATATGCAACAGTTGGAAATGAGACTTTTTTTAAACACCTGTGAAAAAAAAACAACTGTTATCAACAACAATGAGAGGATTCTGTTGATTAAAGGATGTTTTCTGCTACTCGTTTTTAAGGGAAGTGATTCATTAAGTGCTGTCTGAAAACCATCTTCATACTGAATAAAAGAAAAATATTCTGCAGTCACTGGGGCTTCCAGGAATAACTTGAAGACCCCACCACCACCTCCAGTTCTGCCCTGCCCTTCACACATCAGCACTTCTCCAGCTGGCAATTGCTTTTGTCAATGCACTTCAGTTCCCCCCCGCCCCTCACCTCTCCCCAGCACTGCCACCACTGGCTGCCACTTTTCCTGTCCCCTACAGCCAGCTCTACCTGTCAGTGTGATTTTACAGTCTTTCTCCAAGGATAGGAAGTTATCTTAAAACCGTGACACCCCGCGTAGGGGAAGAAAAGCATAACTGATACCGTTTGCCCCCATCAGGACCCGAGCACAGCAAGTAATAAATACAGAGAAGCTATTTTGGTGTCCTGGGTCAGCTTTGACTTTACACAGTTTTCCTGCAATACGTTTCGGGGCACATCACACTGTTGACTTCTGCGCTGGTGTTACCCATCCAGTTCTCTGTGTACATTTGTTTTCATTATTGGTGGCCCCCTCCTGCTGTTTTTTTCTGACCAGCTAGGGATCTGAAAGCTGCTTTCCCAGACCTTTAAGTAACAACCCATCATCAGCTGTGCTGCGTATGGAAGGCTGCAGCTTGAATTTGTTTTTTCACAAAAGGCACATCACAAGACCTGCCTAATCAGCAGTTACCTAGTTTGCTCACACCAGACAGAGTCAATTTACAGACCATGCCTGCTGTTGACCCTGCTGTCTGCTCTGGATTATTTCAGTCTGCCTCCACTGCCTGAAATTAAACGTTAGTATTTTTAATTGCTGTTTTTAACTCTTGCCTAATTGGGCACAAGCTCATGCTGTTATAGATCCCTCCGAGGCAGGACTCCGCATAAAGGAGCTGGAGAGGGGTTGCTGGTGGTAACAAAATGGGTTTGTGCCAATTTGGTCCTGTCCATCTACCATAGATCATTGAATGGTGATGAAAAATGTCACATACCACCGCCCCATCGTTACCCCTGCTCAGTTTGGACACACCATCATAGAATTGCCTAGGTTGGAAGGGACCTTCCAGAGCTTCACCATCAACCCAACACTGCCAAAGCCACCACTAACCCATGTCCCTCAGCACCACGTCTACCTTTCTTTTAACTAACTCCAGGGATGGCAACTCCACCACTTCCCTGGGCAGCCTGTTTCGATACTTGATAACCCTTTCCATGAAAAAACATTTCCTAAACAATTTTGCTGTAAAGCAAAGTCTGGTATCTAGGTTAACAAGATGACAACTTCTTGGAAAATTCTTCAAATAAATGAGAGTTCCTAAACAATATTGGAATCTATGAGTCTCATGAATGCTCACAGCTGTTCTCCAAAACTTATTATTTTGAAGCTTTGACTTCTGATCTGAGAGGCCAGTTTTACAGAAGCCTCATAGATCAACAGGGTGGACAGGAGCTTGATGGTGATTGCACCACAGGTGGTCCCCATTAGTTGCTGCTCTTCATATCGATCTCTCCTCTAAACAGATAATGTTTAGTAGTTTCATAGGCAATGAAACCATCAATATCTGTCAGTTGTTACACCTCTTTGACCTCCACATGTGGCAAATGCTGCTGTCAGTTTTATCTGGTTTGTTTGCTTTTAGTTTCTCAGTTAATCTGATTGCAACATGCAGTGTGAGGTTCAGAGGTTTAAACCAACGCAGTGGAGGCACTCATGTAACTCCTCTCCAAGACATAAGTGCTCACATTTTCCATAGTTCTCTTAATAATACTGATGATTTATGGGATAACAATCGGTTCTCTTGCTAGTAAAGTAAGTTTACAGTGATTTAAATGAAGCATCGCTCTACAGCATGTTTTCATAGATCTTTTGGTCTTAAGTGCTTGTCAAATAAATGTCAGAGACCACACAGAAGTCTAAAAATACTCATGTAAACCCTTCTTCAAGTGCTTGACATCGATCCATCTATTGTACATCTTCATGCTCAACACAGGTTAAAATACAGCAGCTGGCTGTGGCATTGTAACTAGAGGCTGCTAAGCTGACAGAAATAATTTGTTATGCTGCTTACAACTAATAAAAACCCCTTTTGCTTTTGGGCGGTTTTCAAAAATACAACTCTCATCCTTTTCACATGTGAACTCTCGCTGTTCCTACCATCTCTTGTAGTCCTTAGACAAAGGTTTGAAGCCCACAAACACACTCAACACTAGAAGGAGAAAGAGGAACCTCTGACTACATAAAAAGAGGACCCCACTGCAGCAGAATTGGCAGCTAGTCGTTTTTAAGTACAGCCATTGTGTGTTGAATGCATCTAAACCCATACTAACTTCTGAGAAGAATCAGCCCACTTGATCAGGGAAGCTCAAACTGGCAAAACACAGCAGTCTCACCGAGTGCTACAAGAAGCTTCCCTTTCTGCTGGTGTGCCAGGCTGCTCGGCAGCAGTTTGATCCCTGAAATTCACTCCTCTGGACCGATCGTTTTCCTCCAGCTCCTCTGCCCTGCTCTCTCCCCTACGGCATTTCTCTGTTCTGCGTTTCCACTTTGCCAGCTCACTCCTAGCAAAGCTTAACCCCTCACAAAATAATATCACATGGGACAAAATACAGTTGTGGAACTATCAATCCTTGTAAACCACAGAAATTTACTTAATCTATTAAGAACCTTGAAACTGTTTAGAGAGATGGAAGGAGTAAAAAGATCTCCAGCCCTTTTAACTACCCCAAGGCAGAAACCATTCTGAAACATATTTTGCCCTATAGAAGCCACATGCAACATGCTCCAGCCTCAGCTGTGCTTACTACCAGAAGGTTTCTACACTATAAAGTCTGTCAAATGAGGATCATTCATTACTTCATGCTGCCTCAGGGTTTTTGTTAATTCTTATCACTCTTGGTCTTGTTCCCTCAGCCAGAGGTACTGTAGTAAGAAAATAAACAATGGGTATGAAAAGCTATCATATTGATCTACACAATTAAAAAAAAACAACTATCAACAGCATACAGTTTTATCACATAAAAAGGTTTCAGGGTTTTGTAGTTTAGTATATTTGAAGGACAAAAAGGACAGCAATTTTTTTTCACCTACCTTTGGTTGCCTCCTAGTCAACAAGGAAACCAGATACCAATAGACTATGATTTATCCCGTACTATCATTTCCCCTCTTACCCATTTCAAAAAAAGTTTCAGACAGGCATCTAATAGTGGTAGGCAAATTTAGAGAGGGAGACTCTCATCTTGATGACCTTCTACACCCAGCCAGAAATCTACAACAAAAACACCTCCCACCATAACATCCAAACCCTCAAGCTCTCCTGCTTTTCAAAAAGAGAAGTAAAGGGTTGCTTCAAGTTATAAACCAGGAGAAAATTGGGTGTGAAGCTCCACACCCGTAATTCATTCCCTTCTGCTGTGGAAGGTGCTTATCTTTCTCAGGTACAGTCAATGGAAATGTCAGTGTTCACTACAGTGGGGTCAGTAGGAGCTCAGCTCTGTGGAACAGTGTGATGGAGATACAGGCACTGCAACAACGCCTGCTTCAGAACAAGGGTCTTAGTGCCTGCGTGGCCAGGAAAAATACATCAGCACTTCTCTGAAGTGTGACCATGAGCTAGAAACTATTCATAGCCTCTTTAAGCTTTTTAATCTAGCGAGCAGTAGAGTTTACTAGTGCTTATTTCTAGAGGCATGTGTTTGCCTTAGCTTGAGGTTGGCTTTTGTCTGTGAAATTGTATCTCCAGCATCTTTCAGAGGGAGAAATTACCACCTGGTATGTGTGTGTCAGGGATGGCTGTGAGCTTCCTGGCACATGCCTGTCATTATTGACTGAAGGGATTCTTGTACCTACCCACATGGATCGGGTCTTGGCCATGCTAGACCCCAGAGTAGCTGGATTTCCATTCCCATTCCAAATAGCAAGTCCTCTGTGACTGGAGGTCATAAATTCATAGAGGAGTTTAGTCTCTGGAACTGTTCTGTACCCAAACACTACTTTTATAGAAAAAGAGATTATCTATGAATAGCCCTGGATATGCAACTACAAAAAAACCCCACCCCAAGATAAAGCAAAATTCCAATCAGGGGAAAAAGACAAATGATAACAATAAGTGAATAAAGCAGAGATTTAAATTACTTTAAATATTTGCATTCGTGTGAGACAGTCATAACAACGTGAGAGGGCATGAAGAAGAATAAAATTGCACTTATCACAGAAACAGTCTTTAAAAAAAGCCCACTAAAACTTAAAGGAAGGGAAAAAAAAAAAAGAAAATAAATCATAACTGAAAGGATTGGGATAATGCCCTTTTTTGAATAAATGATGAATGAACTGATGATGAGAAGAAACCGCACCCAGCAGTAGTCCATGCAGAAGCAACTCAATAAAACCTGAGAGTTTCTTGTTTTAAAATAAAATCCCAGAACTGAATTGCAGAATGGAACCAGGAGAAGCGTGGGTCAAAGGGGAATTCACATGCAGTATTACAACATTTTAGTAACCAAGGAGCCCTTTTAAGTGTAAGATAAAGCATATTGTTGAAAAACAGTTACTTGTTTTTTAAAACAAAACTAACAGAATCTGAAATTTACAAACTTTACCAAATTTTATTACATTTGACAACATATGCTCCTTCTTCTGTCAAACACAGCAGAATTTGTGAGTGTTTTCACACTTCCTTGGTGTGTCTCAGAGGTGCTGCTGGGAGTGTGTTACTGGAGAGGTCTCCTTTCCTGAATTCAATCCTGCCCTTTCCTCCTGGATGAGGGAAGAGAAAAATTCCCAAGAAAGCTCTTGGCTGCAGAAATTAGGGTTGTATCCTTCCCTGGGTTCTGGTGAGCTTCAGAAAATCAAGACACCCTGTGCCTAGAGAAAAAAAAGGCAAAAAAAAAAAAAAACCAACCAACCAACAAACCCCAAAACCTGGTTTGCTATTTTTCTTCTATTACATTTTCTGATCTTGGACACTGAAGTCATGATTCATGAGACGGAAGCAATGGTTCTGATTATCTTCATCTTCTATGAAGAGCGTGGCACACTTACTCCATTATTGACTGGGGAGAGAAAAATATATTTATGGCAACTCGATGAATGGTAAAGAAAAAAATCATCACGTGGCTTAACACAGGAATTTCTACCAGCTGGCCAAGAGGAATTGGTTTGGAATGTTACTTACCTTTTTCAGTGAAGGTCCACGTGTCTACTTTCATGCTCTAGACCTACCTGTATGCAAATGAGAGCAAAATTTATTCACCTGCTTAGCCAAATTTCACCACTACATAGGAGTAACCTTGCAAAAAGTAGGAAGCCAATGCTGTTCAATCATATCTTTATCATCAATCAATAAACCATCACATGACTTCTTCTAAAAATGAATTTGGTGACAAACTAACTATGTATTATTTTTAGAACCTTTCATATAGTCTTAATTGCTTTAAATTACTGCCAGAGTTGTTTCTACAAATCAATGGATGAAATAGGTACGTTGTACATCTCATTCTCCCAAACTTCCTTCTGCCAGAAGGTTTTGGCTCACCCCTCATTTTATTCCAGGGAAAATTGATATCAAATCCATTGTGCTGGGTATTTGGCCACAGGGTGTCAGGGATAAATCACTCAAGGGGGTGTCTGGAAACACCCAAAGGCTCTTAGAAGCCATGGTCACAGCAGTTTAACTTTCATATGGACCTCACAAGAGTTCATACAGATCTCTGAACTGATCCTTTTTTCAGTAAAGTCAGCGGCAAAATTCTCATTAACTTCCACAGCAGCTGGACACAATCACTGCCTGCAAAATTTATCTTCTTTTTGGTTTGGGTTTTTTTGTTGTTGTTGGGTTTTTTGTTTGTTTTGGTGGGTTTTTGGTTTGTTTTTTTGAATTTTGGTTTTCTTAAAATAATGCAGTTAAAGTGTTCCCAGATCACACAATATTTCGGGAACCTCTTCTTAATTGAGCTCCAGTATTGTCAGCTCTGGTTGCCAGTATTATCAACTGCGGTTGGAAAAAAAGGGTTACTGGCTCTTCCAGCTGTAAGACAGAAAACCTGAATTCTAACTGCCCAACCCTATAGACTTCAGAGCTTCGAGTATATTCTTTTTTTTTTTTTTAAATGGCATCAGTCTAAAGCTAAGCTCAAAAGCACTGAGTGCCTACCGTTGGTGACACTGAGAAGGGATAATTCAGATGACAGAGAAAATCCAGCTCTTTCTGTCCTGAATTTACAGCAGGCGTGTGGCTCGGCTCCGTGTCTCTTCCTGAACAGAGCAGAGCAGGCTTACAACTGCCCCAAAGTGTCACCTTGTCTTTGACATATAGGTCAACATCTAGATGTGAGGATCAGACAGAACCAAATATTCCGTTTTAAAAAGATTTTAACATAAAACTTCCTATAGAAGGTTAAGGCTACAAACCAAAACAAAATGTGCTTTGCCTCAGCATAATTTCCAGGGATTTATTTTTTATACAGAAGGCTCTTTTCCTCTAAATTTTGGACTTAGATACAAATAACACTAAGCATATTTTTAAAGCGCATTTTAGTGCCCAATAGAGCTCATAAATCAGGTAGTTATACTTGTAATAATTTCTGCAAGTGGGTGTTCATGCGCGTGAGGAGATACGCAAAATTGGAGGGTGAGATGAGCCATGATGAACATTAAAGGGCCGGAAGCAGATCGATAGCTAGTGTAAATTGTCAGGGCTTCATTGATTTCAGTGGTTCTATGATAAATACTAATTCAGCTGGTGCTACAAAAAAAAAAAAGAAAATGCCATCAGCTGAGCATCTGGTCAATAACAGCGGCGAATGCAGAATGAGGTATTGGTGGTACCTCCACACCGAGCACTTTTACCTTTGAGTTGATCCTGCGTGAGGCAAAAAGGTAAAAATACCCATTTATTCACTTTTTTTGGAATCTCCTCTATTGGCTGGAGTAGTACATGAGGGTGTGCACGTGGAAACAAAGAGGCTTGTATATACAAGAAGTCATTTTCTCTATCAAACACATACATGGATGAGATGGTACTTTTATCTTCAAATGAAAAAAACCCCCACGAACATTTGAAGATACCATATGAAAACTGCTTGTACGAATTTCTCTCACTTCTGTGGGGTTTTTCATTCATCCCCAGACTAAACTCAGAATAGGCTAGAATCCACGGTTTACATACAATGCTCAAACTCCTTTTAGAAACTAAAGCTTATTAAAGAAATCATAGTTTCCCAGGTGAATTACTGAGAATTATAACATGAACAAAAAGGAAGGAAGCCAGGTTGCACATCAAAATCCACACTCCCCAGGTGATTCTCAACACTTTTTTGGTAAACGTATTCCACCAGATAAAAGTTCATTACCTTGTTCTAACCGTTTCCCATTTCACAAATTTAAGTTTTTACTGAATCTGTAAGTAAGAAATCAATTATACAACAGCATTAACAGAACCTAAGAGAGAAGGGACTTTGTGCATGGCTGGTGCTTGACTTGGATTCTGCTGCATAGTTCTATCGAACGCTTTATCAAATGATGCTAATTTCTCGTCTGCAAACAAATGTATTGATGTGCCAGAATGAAATCAAATTAGAATGTTTAAAGTAAAAGCCTGTTCGCCGTGTTTTAAATTGTTCGTGTTTATTTGGAGGCCTCAGAAGGACATCTTAATCTTATAGTGTTATTATTTCAAATAGAAAAAGAGGTTTTTTCATGTTATTTGGAGAAAGTCCCTTAGCTTACAGACTGGAAAAAAAGAACAAACCAAAAAAGCGACTGATATTTTGACAAGAGCTTTGAATGAAAAATAACAAAACCTCTGCAGGGAATTTCCCATTAATCTAATTTATTTGGGAGCACATTTTCACAATAATAATTAAATTATCTAATGTTCGCTTATATCAAAAAGCGATCATCTGTAACAGTTCATCACTAGAAAAAAAGGGAGGAAAAAAAAAAGGCCAATATTTTAAAGTAACACCACAGGAAAAAAACAACAACTTACAAACATCAGAGGAATGCTATGATGTTTGACAGCTTCTGATGAATTCAGCTGTTTCATCTCTTAGTGAAGTTGGCAACAGAAATTCTAGCATTTTCTGTGCAGTGGTGTCTTTAAAGCTGTAACATATTTATTTGTTAGGCTTTTGTCTGGTTTTCAGGGTGTTTCAATAGCCAAAGTACCCAAATTTAAAGTCTTGCAACACAAGAATCCATGTTCAGTACAGACAATGAAAACAACATCTACATTTTCCAATGGACCATTCTATTCAGGTACATCATCCGTGCCTTGCAAGTCTTCGGTGGGTGGAGGATATCACGTATAACCAACTGAGATACCATGGAGCAAATTGCATTTTTATCTGCTTTATTTCTCCTAGAAATGTCAGCACAGCACATTATATTGCCTGTAATTTTAATAGATAAATGAGACAATGATTCCATTGTTTTTTTTTTTTCTCAAAATGGTAGAATACATTTTCTTAAAAAGGTCTGCAAACATATTTACAAAAGTGTGAAAGCAATAAATGCAGGCTTTTTATATTTTTACTGAACTTCCAAAGACTGACTGACATCCTAATTTTATTGGAAATCTGGTCCAAGGATGATACAAGAAATTAAATATCACAGTCATTTTTCCTTTCTTGTAGGCTACTGTGGAAAAATAAATATTTTCAAAAGAACAAACTTATATTCCATGAAACATAATGAATATATTCCAAAACCATTTCCTTATTTTTATTTTTTTTTTAAATTTTATTTCATTTCAGCTTTCAAACATCTCTTGGTCTTTCTTAATGTTGTGTTAAAACGTGGGACACTCTCTTACTTTTGGAAAGCCAGCTGCTGTAATGGAATTAGAAAGTAGCCACTAAAATATCATTCACAGTATCTGCATCACAGGAATGGACTTTTTTTGTTGTTGTTGTTTGTTTTGTTTTGTTTTTTTCAAACAGGAGGGATAAAATTTGTGTTGTTGCCTTCATCTTTCACATTTTAAATACTGTTGGCTGACAGAAAGAAAGTGTAGTGTCATGCTTGGTTTACCTAAATCATTTATTTTGTAACTAAGAAAAGTAAACAATTACCAGATACTGTATATATAGAGATATATAGATATATGGCCACAAATAAACTATAGTAGAAAGTTATTTTGGTTTTGATAAAGTTAAGAAAAGCACATAAAATCATATTTCATGAATATCTTGTTTTATGGCCATCAATGTTTTTGTATTTTTTTTGTTTTGTTTCATCAACATAGCAAAATACAATCTTCCTATTAAACAATAATTATCAGATGGCAGACAATTCTTTTTATTGGTTTACATAGGCAGGTCACAGTCTAAAAGCACAACCACATCAGGCAGAAATTGCACACAGACCGCCTTGGATTTTGAAGACTTGTTTTTATGCTTCTACCAAAAGAGCTTAATTTGAAACTGGGGACTGTAACATACTCTGATTAAATACACGGATTTATTTTCTTTTTTCTTTTTCTGATAGCTAAATAAAACGACTGAAATTGCAGTACTTTATTTTGCTTTCAGCTTCAGTTTTAACACTTGTGCTTGGATGTTAGCAAACATGTTTTGAACTTCCTAGTGATCATTTAGGAAAGTTCAATCGCCCAATTAAAACCCAGGTGATATTTTTCCACCCCATCACCAAATACGGCAGATTTATGTCAATTAGGTCTGTTCCATGGCTTTTTTTTTTTTGGTGTCGATATTTGCATTTTTACCTTATTCTTGAAAACTAGGGGAGATTTGCATCTAATTCTATGAGATTGTAGAGTCACAATGTCAGTATTTGTGTAAGAAATGGTTGTAGATGGGACTGGCCCATAAATAGGCAGTTGTCGTAGTCGTAGAAGGTATGTTCACGTCTTCAAAAACCAGACTGGTCTTAAGATATTACTCTTTATTTGAGACAGTTACCATTACTTCATTAAAAAATGACAAAACAGCAATAAACATTTCAGCTCTTTAATGAGCAAAGATCAGGTCTCTTAGCATTGGAATAATATTCGTTATCCAGATTATTTTTATTTCACTCGGTGACCAGTAATATGGCCAAGAAGTACAAAGTAATTTTCCATCAAGTAGTATACAATTTTTTGTGTGTAATAAGCTTTCATTCTTGAAAAAGAGTAACTGAAAAGAAATGTTTCTGTTACTGCAGTTAGTTTGTCAGAGAAAGTTCTTCACATTATCTTACAAACTATCAAAATTGCTAGTAATTTGAAAAAATGTAAAAAAAAATCACATAACTTTAGTCTAATAGAAATATAGTACAGGTAAGAGAGAAAGTATTTATCAGGGATGTGCTCTTAAGTCCATCTCAATTATTTCTTTTATATAAATGTACATCTGATTACATATACAAACATTTTGAAAGGACCATGGTATAGAATTACCGGAAAGCAACAGGGGAATGAAAAATTTCTTGCCATTTTAGAACATTCATTTCAAATCACACAAACATATATAGTATTGAGATTTTAAAATTTCTGGTTGTTGGCTCTCTACCCGTTCTTACATACCCTTTTGTTCTACACTGGTGCCATCTGGTCTAGAGAATTCCTTTGAACGGCAAAGCTAACGTATAGCAAAAAGGGAATTAACTTTCTACTGAAGTATTGTAAGTAAACTTTGTAATATGCAACATGAGTTTAAACAATAAACTGAACGGTGTAATCAGAGCGGTAATATTGGGGCTTTTTTTTTTTTTATATTGCAAAATATCATTGCAGTTAAATTTTTGGACACACTTTACCAATTTGAACTAAATAGATTGTAACTAAATCACAGCAAATTATAAATCCTTCATCGAAGGAGATTCCATTAGAGTTCTAGTTGTATTAAAGTTAGAAATTACTTAGATGGAAAGGAAAAAGAACGTTAATAACGCAGATTTTTGGGGGGATTCTTTATCAGCGAAAGTTCTCCACTGTATACCTACAATGCCATAAATACCTTTAAGAACTGTTGCAATTCCTTCTGTTTCTGAAGCTACCGTGAAATATTTTACTGTAATTACTTTTGCCCCTTTGAACAACTTCTTTAGGTTGTGCCAATTGATGGAGAAAGCTTCTGTTAAAAACTCCAATGGGATGAGAAGAATTTTAATTACGGCTTAATCAGCAGCACAGCCACCAAGCATATAAATTATCATGCACATCGTGCTAAAAATATCCAGTTTCCTTTATTCCCACAACTTTTATACTGACAGCACTTATGTGATAATGTTGTACCTGCCAGGCTGTAAAACTTCTTGGACCAGCAGATTTCAGCATGAGCCCCTTTCTAAGGCCTTAACAGCATTGGTGCTTTGTGTACTTATTCAAATATGTAAATATGGTCTACACAAGAAAACAGGTCCAAATAAAAATTTGTGAAAATTATCTGACATTCCATTAGTGTGTCCCTTGTGCATATTTATAAGGTTTTTTTTAAATTTTCAGTCATAGTTCTTTCCTGTTTGTGTTGCACATGCCTAATTCCATTATGTAACTTAAATCTTCAAAAAATTAATACTCGAATATGAATGAAAAAGTATCATTCAGGACAACTGCTTCAAGCAATTGCAAACAGTTGGATTTTTTTGTTGTTTTGATTTTTTTTCCTTACATTTGTTTTTGTATGTTTGTTTCTTAAGTTCATTTGATATATGTACAATTCATTTTTTTCAAAACCCCAAAAGTTCTTGATATGTATATTCACATAATATTCCTCCATATTTAAATAGTAAGAGTCTTGTAGGTTGAAAGCCAAGTAATCTTCAGTAATATCACCTACTGTAATCCATCAAAAAATAAAAGTTTGTTTCGTCTTGTCTGGCTATACCCTGGTTGTTGAGTGTGAATGGGGATGGGGATGAGGATGGGGCAGAGTATTGTTCTGTCCTCCGGTAAAGGTGTTGAATGTGTGTAGGGGTTGAATCCCTGGTATAGTGTTGGGGATCATTGTGATGGTGTTGGGTGTCATTAAGGGAATATCGTCGGGAGACCTTCTCATAGCTAGCGTGTAGTCTGGGGGGCAGGCGGTCCTAAGAACCACCTCATGTGGATGGATGGACTCACATTCATGATCCAAGTCAGTGTGCTTCATTTGGAGGGACATTATCTCCTCTTCTTGTGCATGGGTAAGATCATTGGTAGTAGTACGCTGTGGGCTACATCTCCTATGAACATCATGTCTCCGCTTGTCCTTTTTGTAGTACAACGCTGCAAAGGCCAAAATGTTCAGGAACAGCAAAGATGCACCAACTGCAATAGTAACACTCAATTCTGTTGAATAGTCTCTTTGATCCACTGAAAACGGGCTTGGCTGTTGTTTGGGATCATCTTGTTTGGCTGTTGGAAAGGCTGAAGTAACAGAAACAGAATTTTTCCTTGTTGGTCTGAAAGTATTATCAGTTGATGGCACTTTAGTTGTGGTAGAGGTATACTGTGAAATGTCGTTAAGATTGTGCAGATGAGGTACCAGTTCCAACCAAAGGTTCACTTTATTGGCCCTATAATGTTCTTTCACTCGTGGTTTTAATCCAATGTGAAGATACAGTTGGTCTTTCTGAGAATATCTGGTCCATGCTACTTCTTCAAAACGATTTGGTTTTGTGTGGATGAATTTTGTATCTTGCGGCACTGGTTGATTTGGGTCACTGAAAAAATAATAAAAAAAAGATCTCCAATGTTACAAAGTATTTCAAAAGGAGTTATAAAATTAACATAATTAACATTTTATACTTAATGTTTCAGCCTGCCTTTGGACAGAGCAGAATTCTATTTCCTAAAATTAGAGGCCTTAATAATCTTGATTAGAAACAGCATTATGCCAACAAAATCTTCTTCTACATAGACTTCCGCAACTTATCTAGTTCCACAAAATGCTGGTATCTCTAACACTGGAATCTTCTGCTGCTGAGGACAGATAGCCTGCAACACACAGTGTGTTAGAGGATGTGAAGCTTTGCTTTTTGGTTTTTAGCGACATAAAGCTCATAAAGCTGAGCATTGCAATTCATCTTCATCTGGGGCCGTCCAGAGGTGACAGATGTTAGCATGGCAAAACACGTAGAGACTTAGAGTCCAATGGCCAAAGCTAGAAGAGTGTTTTGCACTACCAGGGAAAGCAGAATTAAGGAAAATGACAAAATTTTGCAAGTTTAAATCACATACTTTATGGTTAGAAGCATCAATTTAAAACAAAACACATTATTAAATTAAACTGCATCAAATTCAACGTAATATTTATAGAACCATAGAATTATTCGAATTGGAAGGGACCTTGAAGATCATCCAGTTCTAACCCCCCTGCCCTGGGCAGGGACACCTCCCACCAGACCAGGTTGCTCCAAGCCCCAACCAGCCTGGCCTTGAACCCCTCCTGGGATGGGGAAGCCACAGCTTCTCTGGGCAACCTGTTCCAGGGTCTCACTACCCTCACAGGAAAGAATTTCTTCCTAATATCTAATCTGAATCTCCCCTCTTTGAGTTTAAAACCATTACCCCTGTAATTTCCTGTCTCATATGGTGAAAACGTTATCAGTGCTGGGATAAAGTCAGTTACTAATGCTGCCATTTTTAACTATACACAGATGTTAAATGCTTAGTTTTGCACTTTTCTGGAGATCCCTTAATTATCTTTGCGTACAAGTTATTTTTTAAATCCTTTCACTGAGAATTTTCACAAGGATGTTTTTTTCCTCTTTCTGCTACAATGTCTAAGTGAACTGAGGGACATTACAGGAAGCATAAGCATCCAACCCGATTCTTAATCTCTTATTCATCCTACAGGTACAGCGACATTTCCATGGGAGATAATTGAGAAGAACCACTGATACTGCTTATCCAGTACTCACCCAGTTTTTGCAAAGTTTGTCCAATATGTCATCACCACCGCACTTAGCATAACATCATTTTTGGAGAAATTACAAGGAAATAATTCAGTAGGACCAATCATGGGGATTCCCAGTACGTAAGGAACCTCATCTCCATGGGCTGCATCTGCCCACGCAGGTACCTGATCTGTCTGGCAATGATGGTAGAAGGCATAGAAATACGTAGGCGATCCAAAATTTGAGTGAAGATCTGCTGTAGCCACTGCTGGTGCAACCCACTGGTGATCCGTAAACAAAGCCAGCAGTGTTTTCCTCCTGGTCTCAGGATTGTGTCGATCTGCCCAGTCCGTGTACATGAACTTAATGGTTTCCCTCAATATATCTTTGCCTTCTGGGTATCCATATAAGTTATCGACAAAATTAGAAACTGCAAAGTCAAAATCGCTAGCTGATATGCCGTCTTCGCTATCCACGATGTTTTCCACAAATTTTAACCCTTCCCCTTGGTTCACTCCCAGCATGATGTCGTAATTGAGGAATTCTCCTTGTTCCATCAATATCTGAGGATCATCCGGTATCACGTCGCCGTCAATTACTGGTCCAAAGGCTATATGGTATCTTGCTGGTTGAATGTCCTGGTCGACAAGTTCTCTATAAGGCTTCTTCTGTAGACATTCTACCAACTCTACAGTGTCTGACATGTTGCAACCAACTTTTGTAGCCAACATCCTGGCGTATTTTGCAGGCTGAAAACTAACTGCCCAGCTGGAGAGAGCCGTTCCGCTTTGAGCTATTGCTCTTTGAAAAAGTCCTGTGGGGAGAAATATTTAAAAACTACTGAAGTGACCTTGAAACAGCTACATACTTGAAAGAGTCAAAGGACTTCTTTGAAACAACAGAAAACTTTAACAGAAGATTCTGGTACTCGAATCTTAGTAGTACTTGAATACACAAGATGGTGAGATCTCTCTGCCATTGTACCTACAGGTAGTGTATACAGAATAAATGCAATATGGTGCAAAATTTGAAGCAAATGGTTCTACTTCAATATAATCCAACTGAGGAACAGATTTTTAAATAAAAACCAAAAACCTTAGGAAGAAAAAGAAGTGGCATTACTTTATGTAGGAAAACACTTTTAGCTCAGATGAAATTCCTGAAGTTAAAGCAATTTATAGGGTGGAGGAAAAGCCAACAGGACTCTGAAATGGATTGAATTTCTGGATATCGTTCAAGCCATCAGCAGCACGTGTACGTATAACTATGCGTTAAATAAATCTAACCTACTGCTGGTTTTGTGCTTTCTTTGGGATGAAACTTGGTTTGAGAGGTGCAGCACTTTTGAATTGTGTGTCACAGCAAAAGTTTATATTTTGGAGTAACAGATGAGTAGGTACCAGGCAGCTATTAATTTGCAAGTGTCTAAGAGTCAAGATCCTTTCTTGTAAGGAGTATTTTTAATGAAGGTTTATACTGGTCACACTTACATAAAAAGGGAAACAATATATATTTTACACTATTTAGCTTTGTAATTCAGAAATATAAACATATGTTCAGGTATTCATTTAGGGGGGAGAGTGATGGAGAATATTATCTGGCTCTGCATATTAACTTGTAGCAAATCCCAAAGAATTCCATGCAATTAATTTTAATTTATGCTGATCCAACTAGCACTCTGGACCAGAGGTTCTACCCATAGAAATAACAAAATTGGTTTACATTGGTGCTTTCCTCTCCATCCTCTGTATGCATTTTTGAGCATATAATGGTTGAAAGCCTCACCCCCTGGAAGTCAGTCAGTGAATCAATCAAATTTATTTGCTATTTACTTTAATGCAATTAAAACTCCCCCCTCGTTCCCATACTTCTTGTGCTCCCTTTGTGTTGGGCCTTTGCCTTTTCCCGCTCCCTTTTGGGGAGGATAGATCTGACTCTGAAAGAGATTTTTAAGTCTCAACCTTGCATAAAAAAAATGGAGAAAAATCACTCTCCAATAAAGCTCATTGCTAATATCAGAAACATAGATTATCTATTTAGGTAACTGTGGCCTTTCTGGTTCTTGCCTTTTTATGGAAGTAAATCCAGTTCATTTCAGCAGCACAACTTTTGCACTAATTACTGGAACATACTTTATACTGGACCCAATGTCCTTTAGCTCACTGTGGAGAATACAAAATAGTCTATAGCGTACATAACTTCTCTTGATTTAAGATATATGGGTCAAAATTCAGTTTTATTTATGCTGAGAGGCACCTGGAATAATTCCACTGACTTTGGTAGAGCTGCTTAGGGATGGGAAGTGACCCCTGGCCTCACCCAGTTCTGCTAAGAACATATCTTTAGCCCAGTGCTTGATGAATAGCTGGATGCTCCCTCTAAAGGAACTGGCATTGAGGTGCTCAGCTTACCTCAGAATTTTAAGCCAATAATTGAAAAGATGGCTATTACTGTGATAAGTAACATATTTCTATTGATAAAAAACTCCGATAGCCTCTAAATCAAGGCAGAGACGTGCCCTTACAGCTTTGATGTGGTACCAGGCTCTGCACACTCAGAGCTTGGATGGAATCAGTTGCTGGCAGGAAACATTTTACAAGCTTCCAAGGAATTTTACAATTGTTCTTGGCTGTATTAGGTCCAAATCCAAACCTCTTAAAGTCAGAGAGGTGTAGGGATTACAATATGTAAACCAAAGCCTCTCTTTAAAATTATGAGAAGTCACATCTAAGATATTATCTCCTTGCAAGATATGAGTAAAAAAATAAGAAAGAACTTGAGCTATAAAGCAGGTAAAATATATTTGCATGTTTACAAGGTCAGATATTGAGCTAGTGTAAATCAGCTCAAAGTCAGTGGAATTACCGCCGAGGATCCAGGCATTGTAATAAATGTAACAAAATGACAAAACTGAATTTTCACCAAGATGTATTTCATGATAGTTCATAACATTTCTTTTTGGCATATTGTGTAAATCTATTTTTATTGCTTTATTAAATATCTCTGAACAAGGACAGAAAGTGTAAGCTACCTATTAAGAAAATGCTGATATAAACACTATGGCTTGCTAAGTGCTACATAAACATTAAATGTTGGATTAAGTAAAAATGGTCAAGTCCTCTGGCTGTAAAGTTATCTTAGGAAACGGAACTAAACATCCCTCCTTCTGCTGAAGAATGCTTAAGGAAATATTACTCCCCTCAAACAGTTTGTTGAAAAATGAACAGCAGTCTGAAAAATTTTTTTCATTCTGTCACATAATTCCCAGCAGAAATTGGTACCACACAGGATGGAGAACTGTATTTTTACCTGATAATGTGGATGATTATTATAGCTTATGGGCTTCAGACTGATGGAAAGAAGATTTCAATGTTCAATGGACCGTGTCGCTTTGCGACTCCTTTTCAAAGTCTCACCAAAGTAAATAATAATCATTTGCATATATTCATCTACATTTTCAGAACACTTGCTAAAGATGGGTGCTGCTCTGCCCACTTGCAGATGGGCAGCGATGAACAGCACCAACCTTGAAATAGGCTGAACACTTCCTCTCAGCTACCAAGGGATCCTTTCAAAGGGAAATGAAGGAAGCAAAGAGAGCATCCGAATGCACAGCTCATGAAAGAGACCAGTTAATAACGCGAAACAAAAGGGGTTTTTAAAAAATGTTGAGAGATTTGAAAATCTTTCAAAACGTGAAATAACTTTTCTTATTTGAGGCTGGCCAGTTTTTATTTTAATATGTTTTTTAATAGCAAGCCTAACCATCCCCAAACAAAACATACCATATGTGGGGGTGTGGCACATTGTTTAACTGAAATTTCAATAAATCAGATTTTTGCTTTCCTATAAAAGAAATCCTCAAAAATTTAATTTTGCAATTGGATTTTAGGTGTACATCCACAAGCCCTCTCCCGCCCCCTTTCATCTCCTCTGTCAGAAAATTACTGCATCAGTTTCCCCAAAAAAATTCCGCTCCCAGCAGAATTCTGGCCACACGTTAGAATGTGACGGGGTTAAATTTGCCGATAAAAGGTAAAACACGACTGTTCAGATATTGTAAATGTGGCATCTTGCATTAATGTCATGTTACATCAAGAAGAACAAGATTAAGATCAAGTAAGATTTAGGGGAGGATAAATCAGGTCTCTTCAGTCAACCTTAAGCTAAGTCCTGTATGACAAAAGTTGGTTTTGTGAGTTCTGATGGAAAAAAAGGTGCTGACGTGTGACCCTCAGATCACAGAGTAATGTTTACATATTGTTCCTATTGGCCAGATTCTAAATATGTCCTATTCAACTGCAGGTAGTTACAGTCAAAATAAAAAAAAAACCTGCATAAAAAATCAAATTGTGGAAGTAAACTAAAATTTAAACCAGAGCCTATTTTCCACTAGACTTTTCTTGTAAAAGTTATATTTTTCTTTCATTTAAAATAGCATAAAGGCCTGATTCTAAAGAATCTGACACTTCTGTTGACGTCAGTGGGTTCTGCATCATGACTTTGGGTAAATACAACTCTTTCACTGTCACTGGAATTATCTTTTTATCAATTAGTCCCCCATGGAGATACAGGAATATAAATTAGTGGAGGATTGTATGTACAGGGCACAGTGCGATGTCGCTGGTAAAACTAAACAATACAGATAAAAATGTGTGAAACCAGTGAGACAAAAGTAACTCTATCAATAAGCAACAGCCATGCAAATGAGGGAAAATGTAGAACTGTGGTGCAAAAATCATAGGGGAAAAAAAATATTGGGTGCCTCAAACAGCATGTTTCTAATCTCCTGATGTCTGCCTCAACTAGGGAGAAAAGGTGTTAGTTATGGAATAGGAAAAAACATACAGAAGAAAATCCATTTGCAACTTGGATGCTTTGACAATTTTGGATCATGCATGCAAAACATTCAACCATCCTTTTATTAGATGACAGCAAGTGAAGTTCATGCAGTTTCAGACAAAAGATTTCTGAACTAGATATTTGTTTCCTTCCCACAAAATAATAGTTTTAAGCATTTCATCTGTTAGCCTGAAAAGAGAAACTGTGTCATTTTAGTTTTCTTTCAATTCTACTCCTCATGAGAAACTCAACAAGCCTTTCATGACTGTCTGAATAGAGACAACCTCATCTACTGTGAGCACGACTGGCTGCTTTTCTAAAAAGGACACCCTTAGGTAGGAAAGAAAAGAGACAAAAACCAGTGCACCAAGAAAATGCTGTTCAGAAGTCTGCTATTAAGTGTTTCTTACAAAGCTCCGTAGGAAAAAGAAGAAAGTGACCCAAAATTTAAACATGCACAGAAGAGCTGAGGGAGGAAGGTGGCTCGTAGAGCCTTTAAAAAACTTTGCTTCATATTGAGCTGCACTCAACACTTTGTAGGAACAAAGAGAATATACAGAGCATCACATAGTACTAATGGCGGTGGCATGCAGACACCAAAATTGTCAAAATTTGCAACCTGCATAATACCTTTGGTTGAATTGCTCCAACGGTTACCTTCAGAATAATGGGATAAAGTCAACAGATTGACGCATGAACCGCCTGCACCGGATCCAAAAACAGTTATTCTTAATGGGTCACCACCAAAGAACCCAATATTTTCACTAGTCCATCGCAAAGCTTGAATTAGATCAAGGAGGCCATAGTTTCCTTTTGCTGCTTGGTCCCCAGTGCTCAAAAACCCTGTGGATGTAAATGAAAAAAGAAAGGGTTAGCAAGCGCTCTTCTGAGCAGTCCCATTGCAATCTTCTAAGCAAGATTTCAAAAGTATATGCCATGAAATATGATGCAACTATGTAATTTTCCATATTTGCTGGACAACAATTTGCAATTTTGCACTCTTCCCAAAACAAAGTATTTGGTATTCACCAAATTTGGCAAGTAATGTAGGGAAGATGAAGATCCATCCCAGGCAAAATACTGGTCTAAGTCTTAACAGGTCACAACATGTTACCTCCCAGCAACACATCTGCTTTCCCTTTTATCTCCCCCCAAAATCACAGCTTATGTCACAGGACAAGCCGGGCTGAATGATGTAAGCAGCTCTCAATTCCCTGAGCCCTGAGCCCATCGTCATTAACCTGAGTTGACTGAATCTACATTAAGTGGATGAAGACAATTTAAGCGGTTTCCACAACCTTTTAAGATCAAAAAGATAAGAGGTGAGGGGTACCCAGAGAGCACAAGAATTGCTCCCTTTTATTCATAGTGGAAAGAAAACAGCAAAACATGTCAGGTGCAGGAACCCTGTTTTACTCTCTACTCCCAGCACTACCCTCGTATTTAGTATTGCTCTTATTCTTCTCATTAGAGCCTACTGACTCTGAAAGGCGGGCAATAAAAACTTTGAGGAAACCTTCTGTTGATAAAAAACGTTGCCTTCACTTTTGGATCCCATTTGTTGACATTTCCAATTTTCCCAGCTTAATAAACAAATATTTAAATAATACCGGCCTTATGAAGTAGCCCAGCACTGCCATTTGCATATCAAACTGATTTAATGCTTGCTAAATCGACAGTAACTGTTTTTCAGTACATGCTTTGTAGAGAAATGCAACCATTACAACAATTATTTCCACATTAATTAGATATTAGCGGGTCTTCTAGTCTCCTCCAAGTTCCACTGATTTAACTCTCTTGAGTGCAGGCAGCTTACTCAAAAGAAGTTTACAGTAGTTTTTTCAGACAAATGGCTCTCAAAGGAGTCCTACTGTTTCGTTATGACAATAAAAGCAGCTTTTGAGACATTTCTAAGAAGAAAGCCACGAGTGAGCCTACATATATAAAGTAAGGATTTAACAAGAACACAGATAGGTTCATGTGTGTACCTATATTCATGTATGTAATGAATGTGTCACTTGCTGCTTTATTATGATCCTGATTTGACTTCAAATGGCAGCCAACGGGACTCAAAAAATACTAAATATGTCCTATGTGTAGACATTTATAATAACAGACCTTCTTTGCTAGTACCAGCACTAAAAGCTAATTGGCTTGGCTGCCTCTGTGGCTGAGCTCTGCCCCGTTTGGGGTGAGCAGCCTTGTTTGTGTAGGTCAATCCCGATTTTTGTTGCCATGGAGAGGGAAGAGGGAAGTGGCACGAGGCGCCAGGCCAGCAATTCTCCCACTTGCAGACCTAATGTACCACATCTAATGGGCACGCTTCATTCACTGCAGCCAAAGTAAATTGTTACTCTGCTACTAGACTTTAAAACAACCCCTATTCTATGACTAAAACCTGCCACATTTACTCCTTAAGTGCTTGAAAAAGCAAAGTAGCATCACTACCGTCAAAGAAAATAGCACCTTGATATTCAGGCAAAGCCCAGAAAGGAGTCATAAATATAATTAATTCATTCTCATCTTACTATTACAGCTCAGTCCTGAGTTGAAGTGAATATGATATGATTTTACTCTGCTTTACTCTTTTTCCTTTTCTTCTGTGTAGCCAGATGGGCTGCTTGGTCATGCCTACGTGGAAGTATGGCCCCAGTATAATCCTTCCTGCGCAGGAACATTTGCTCCTCTCTTCGTGCTCCAGTAAAATGTGTTCCCCCATAAATAGTTTTTAAGGACACGGAGAGATGACGTCTTTGAACCTACGATAGCAAACCTAATGAAAACTTCCTAAGCAGTCTCCCTGCCTTTGGCAGCCTGCTTGGAGTTGAAGGATGCAACCAGCCACTGTAATAAAATCAAAAGGTAGGAATTTATCGGAATGACGGGATCTTGTGGCTGCACATGTTGGGGAAGTCTTCCTCTTGGTTTGCTTAAGTCTATGAGCCTGGAAAATCAGTGACAAATCAGTTCATCGTATGAAGGACATCAGTGACTGCACTGATTTAAGAGATTAGAGGAACAATTGACATTGGGGGTCCTTGAAATACATGCAGCAATGAGATGAGAGCTGTTAGAGCAGTTATAAAATCTGGACCCTAAACAAGTTCCCCTTTGCTGTTGTCCCTTTCACTGGTTTTCACATTTCCTGGGCCTGGACAGGATCTGCTCTCAGCAGAGCTGCAGTGTTGGTTCAACATGTATCCCAGAGATTCCTCAAAGCAATTCCAAGGCCTTTATTAGGGAAATAGATGGTAGGGTTGTAGAAATTGCTGGAATACAGCAATTGTCCCGAAGAAAAAAAAGAAATGCTAACACTCAAACTTTCTGAAGAAGTTGTTTTCTATACTCCATAATATTCATCAAAATGGGAAGCAACTAAGTCTTTGCCTGGAAAAGCAACAGATTAAAATTACAGGAAAAGCCTTAGGGCAGCCACCCACTGTTAAATGAGTTCCCATTGAGCTCTGAATGATGGGGAAATGGGAAATCCTTGGGAAACTATAAATATACTACTTCTAAAGAATCTTTGCGAAAAGGGTTTTAAAAAGAGAGTGAAAGAGGAAATGTCTCCTGCTGCTAAAAGTAGACATCAGTCTACTCAGTTCAGGAAATGTGCCAGAAGGGGGAGCTTTCAGTTTATTTAAAAAAAAAAAAAAAAAAAAAAAAAAAAAAAAAAAAAAAAAAAAAAAAAAAAAAAAAAAAAAAAAAAAAAAAAAAAAAAAAAAAAAGAAAAAAAAAAAAANAAGAGAAGAGAAGAGAAGAGAAGAAGGAAGTATTAGTAATCCTCATTCATCTGTATTAGACAAATTATGACTTGTGTCCAGAGCAACAGCTCCCATGCAAAAGAAATAATCTCACGCCTCCTCAGCAAGAACCACGTTGGCTGACTTCCATATCTGCACAAGATGGATGATTATTGATGTTGACTTTCATGACATGAAACATTTCTATCTCATTTTTCAGAACCATAAAGAAGCCTGTTAATATCACCACCTGTTCATGCCTTTTTTCTTTTTTTTTCTTTCTTGTATGCAGTAGTATCAGCACAGCTTAGAAACGTTCAGAATGTCATGAAATCAGATATAGGAATGATAAAACAGATGAGGTTTTTCTTTCCAGTTTGTGTTTGGCTTCTTTATTCTAGCAAAGAGTGCCTCAATGCAGATAAACTCATCTAACTAAACACCCGGAGAGAAATGCTTTAACACACAGCATTGTACCCAGCCTGGAGGTCCGTGGGTGCAAGTACTCATTCCTATTTAGCACTTAGATAAAATAGAGATCGCAACAATCTGTTTTGTCTTTATCCCAAGAGGAGCTTTCAGGATGTAATTAATATAGATACCATACATCGCTCTGCATTTCCATGACACCATCATTACGCTATTTACATATTAAGCTGGCAATTTTGAGTCACAGAGGGGAACCTGCTCTTGCTGAAAAGGGCTTGTGTATCTGAAAGCTTGTCTGATTTTAAACTGTATCAGCTACTCTATTAAAATATATTATCCCTTTCTGCACATGTTCTCTTATTATCCTTGGACTGTCATCTTACCAAGAGATGCTGCTATCAAACCCTACCACCTTTAGCTCTTGTAAAAAAAAAAAAAAAAAAGCAAAGTAAATTATTCTTTATTTTAGTTATTCCAGGAAGACATTCGTAAAAAAAAACCACCCTTATTTTTGCATTATTCTCTAAAAAGGTCAGATTGAGCTACCTTTGTTCCATAATTAAGTCCTTCTACTGGAAATATTCTAATCATCGTTTGAACAATTGCTATTTTATATTCTGAATGGAGAGGTTATCTCCTCTTTTATCTCCTCCAAAGGAGCAGACTCTAATAGAATTATGAAAGTGAGGATGTGGTCTTTTGTGAGTTTAAGAAAGAGATTTATTGAGCTCATTTGGACTATTTCTCTGTTACACGTCCATTAGAAAAACAGGCAGAGTTTGCCACAACCAGGCCCTGTAGTTTTTGTTATGATAAAATTTTATGCTTTATAACCTTATCTGGTAACAATTTCTGCTTGGCTTTCAGAAAAATCATTTCATAATATATAATTCCAGCATTTTTTGAAGATTAAATAGAATAATAGAGTTGGGAAAGTTAAGATATGTTGTCAAGAAACCTTAGGAGATTGAATTATTTTAAGCTGTGGCCTAATTTGAATATTCAAATTAATGCAGAGGGGAAGGCCAAAACGGAATTTTTCCTAATTTAAGGGGACTGCTTCAAGACCCTGATGCAGTAAAAGACAAGACACAGGCTGATGGCTACGTAAGAGAGAATCAAACCTTCTCTCTGCTGAGTTCTGTCCGTTGAAGCGTTTCATAACTCAGCAACTTCCGTGACTGGATTAACGTACAGGGCAGGATGTCTTGCTGGACAAAAGAAATATCTGCCTGCGAGCAAATACACAGCAACAAATGCCACTCTAGAAAATAAAAACAGAAGAACTTATAAAAACTGGTCTGACAGGCTTAAAGGTTTGTTGGTTTGTGGTTTTTTTTCCCCCAAAGAACTCTGTTACTGGAAGCAGAAACACTTAAGACTTTAACATTACTCACCTGTTTAGGTGTGTGTTAGAATAATTTAGCTATGTTTCCAGTTACAATTCCCTATACAGTCAAATGTCATCTTTTATTTTGTTAAAAGCAAGTGTTAAATTGCACCAGTATGAATGCATCAACGCGTAGTCAAAGAACACAGGATGTATTTTGTGGGAAGAATTTAAATTCCCCCTGGATTGCGAGTTCCTTGGTTAGGACTTTCGCTTGACACCCTCGATTAATATTGAACAGCAATTGCCATCCACAGAAAATTTCGGTTGCCCTTTAAACTATACCTACTCAGTTAGAAATGTGAGCAAGATAAGCAAATTTTAAGCAATATGGTTAAACTTAAAGAGCACATTTGTTCTCATCTTCGACATCTCTCTCAAATCCGCACCAGCTAACTAATCGGAATGAATTATGTGGGCAGCAGCGCTGCGAACGTTAAGGTGCATGTGATATTCATGAAGCAGAGGATACTGCTCCTCGCTTTGCTGACCAGCACATCCTAATATTAACAGCATATTTTAGTAATGGATAAGGGGTAAGGTGACTAAAAGGACTGGGAACTCCCATAAGGAAGATGTAGGCGAACATAAGCTCTTCAGAGCAAGAAAAATGTTCTTTTGTAGACATCTGCAATATAGCTCTGATGGAGAATCAGGGAAAGGAGCCTTCCAGGAAGGCTGCTCAATCAGTTGTTTTGTATCAAATTCGTTTAATATACAAAAAAGTAGTTGCAACACTAGCAAAGTACTCTTCTGTCTCTGTAGCTTTCTGCCACATACATATTAGTAATAAGATTAATGATGCAACCTGATCTGGTTTTTTAGCTTAACTCCACGAGATGTGCAAAGTGTGGTACTACATCATTATGCACTCTTTCGTGGCTGTTTAAGATACATGAGGCACTGCATTAAAATCCAGATTTTGTTTTAATTTTACGTACAGAAGACAAATTAACATGTCAGAATCTTTGCAAAGCATTTGTTAACGGGTATGCATGATCAGGTTGGATAGGGCTCTGAGCAACCTGATCTGGTTGAAGATGCCCCTGTGGTCATTGCAGGGGTTGGACTAGATGACCTTTAAACATCCTTTCCAACCCAAACCATCTTATAATTCTATACATACTTGCAAACTATTCACTTTTCATGTAGTAAGGTTATGTGGCTGGTCAAATACATTGTTTGAAAACTTAATATATGCTGATGTAACAACATAAACTTTATAAATTAGGGACGAGTATCTCCCATACAAATAGCCTGCACTGATTTTTTCAGGCCACAACTCTGCAGCGATGAAGTTCAGCACTACCAAAAGGGATCAATGTGCCATATAACACTCATCCAACTGATGGGGGGAAACGGCAAGAGTTCTGATATGAGGCCACTTAATTTACAAATGTTTTAGGGCTGTTTCAATTTTTTATATATATATATTTTTTAACCTAAGACTCTATTATAGAATGAAACCCCATCCATTTAATATAGCTGAACTGTATGGCTGACTTAAAATGAACAGCTCAGAAATTGGAAAGTTTTTTGTGAGTGGTTGCTCCCGCTCTCCACATAACCTCAGCCTTTTGGTAAAAAGCTAGGAAACACCTCAACTATTTTAACTGCCTTAATTAAGCTGTGTTACTGTAAGAACAGAACCTCAAGGTTAAGCGTATGGACAATTAACCATCCTGTGAGCGATGTAAATCAGCTGCAGTAATTAATTAACTTACCAAAGTGCTGCATCTGTGAAACAGAATTCCTTAAAAATACCAAGATTCCAAACTTCCCCAGCCAGAGCTATTGCCCCATCCAGCCTGGCCTTCAACACTTCCAGGGATGGGGCAGCCACAACCTCTCTGGGCAACCTGTTCCAGTGCCTCACTACCCTCACAGGAAAAAATTTCTTCCTAATATCTAATCTAAATCTCCCTTCCTCCAATTTAACTATAAGGACACATAACTATGTGCATGTCATTCTGGAAGTTTACAAAGAGAAAAGTGTGTGATGATGTATAAATTTAGATGTGCTTTTTCCACACTGCTGTTTCAGTGCTGGAATTTTTAAGGTTTCTCCCAAAGCACCAAAACCTTCCAATTAATGTAAGTGAAGTGGCCAGAGCCTACTAAAAGGCTGGGCTTTCCTCAAGGCTGTTTTAAACAACAGAAGTTTTCACTTCCTTGCATTTTACTTGATTTCTTTTCCCATGAGGGGCTAAACGAACCGAGCACTTGCAAGTCACAGGAGTCCTTTACAGCTGTTTCAGTCTGGCATCTGCCACTTGCCACCGCTGAGACGTTGCAAAGAACTTCTGGTGTGGAGGCAGATTGCGAAAGAGGGACACGTGTCTCACGCCAGAGCACTTCAGTCCGTTGTCACAGATGTGCTGGCATCACTTCCCCGGGGGCATCGTAACTCAAAAACCTCACCCTTTCTCCAAAACATAGGTTCTCTTCCACAGGCTACATCAAAACTCTTCAAATGTTAAAAAAAAAATAATATATATTTGGGATGAAGCCAGATTTTTTCCTGTCCTGGGAAGTTATCCTCAACCATTACAGAAGGAAGGAAGATGTTTAGATTTACTGCGATATTTTCGGCAAGCATGCTATAGATATTGAAACAGTCTGAGATTGTAATTTCTAGCAGTCTCTGAAGGCTTTGAGAAGGTGACTCTCTCTGCCTTTAAAGTTTCAGTGAAGAGATGATAAGTGTCAGAGAGTGCTTTCAAAACCTTAACTGCCTTTTTCTTCATGGGGTCAAGGGTTATTTTTTTATTCTGCCCTTACTGTCATGTCAGGACAGTTGTTGGCAGTCTCTCAGGTTCTGAGTACTTTCAACGTGTGAGATACTCATGTGTAGGTCCCTGGGATAAATTTGTGTTTGCACATGGGGTCCTGGTATAGGGCAGGCCCACACAATGACTGGATATCAGGAAAAATTTCTTCACCCAAAGTGTTATCAAGCACTGGACCAGACTGCCCAGGGAGGTGATGGAATCACCATCCCTGGAGGTATTTAAAAGCCGGGCGGATGTGGTGTTGAGGGACATGGGTTAGTGGTGGTTTTTGGCAGCGTTAGGCTGATGGTTGGACTTGGTGATCTAAAAGGTCCCTTCTAGCTGAGAAAATTCTATGATTCCATGATTCTCTGAAGCAGGTCACTGTTTGTTTGTAAAGTCCCAAGCTGGTTGGTTTCTCTGCCTCCAGCACAGCATGACAGGGCAGTGTTTCTCTCCAGCTCTCCCTCTGCTTGCCAGACCTCTAAGTACAACGTAGCTAGTCCCAAATAACCACCTGAGAGATCAGCTCTGTAGCAGCTTATTACAGATGATCTTTACTGAAGAGTCAAATGAAAGTCTGATAATGATCTCACAGATACTTTGAAAGAGTTACAGGAGCAATAGGGCTAGTCTGCTAGAAGTGATCTTTAATACCGATTTCTGGATACGCTGTAAAAGCCAAAAAAGAGAAGGAAAGTCTAGCTTCAGAAATACAGCTTCAGAAACTAATTTTACAGGATTTTAAGTGATATGTGCTGACACGTATCAGTAGGAGTAAGCCTTAAGAACTGGTGACTGGCATTTGGTATAGGTGGATGCAAAAGGCAGCTGGAGTACATTTGATTTGATTGTCTGTTCTGCTTTAAAAACACAGAGAGAAAAAAAAATAGATGGGATTTGCTATAGAAAAGAGCAGGTATCAATGAACATTTTCATCTTTGAAAAAATAAGCAATTCCGCTGCCAGCAGAGAACATCTCCTTAAATGCCTTTCACAAGGTAAAAATCATAGCTGTTAGCACCCGTCTGAGTCATACTCTAGGGCAACACAACTTCCAGTTTTTAAGTATTTTTAAGTTACATACAAACTCCTCACAGGAAATGTTTGTATAGAATTTCCTGTATGAACAGGAAATGAAGAATTTAGTATTACTAAGTAATACAATAGCAATACTCTAACGAACAGTAATCTAATCAGCTGCGGATGCCCCATCCCTGGAGGGGTTCAAGGCCAGGCTGGATGGGGCTTGGAGCAACAGGGTCTGGTGGGAGGTGTCCCTGCCCAGGGCAGGGGGCTTGGAACTCTTGAAGGTCCCTTCCAACTCTAACCATTCTATGATTCTATGATTCTAACCATCGTCTTTGAGAACTTTAATAAAAATATAAATAAAATCAATAGCCTCTAAAAGACAGCATGAGCAAATGCAAATCCTACAACAGGAGAGAGGGTGGAATAATAAAAATCAAACACATACTGATCCATTCCAATATACTCAGCCAAAGCCCAAATGATAAGGAAAGACTACATGAGAGAACAGAAAAGGCCACGTAGCCAAAGCTGTCACTTGACTTTCCTACTTGGCAGAAGAAAGCGATGCCCCGAGGGAGAGATTCTTGTCTTCACCAGGATTGAGAGCCCAGCTGTTCCACTCCTACTTACTTCAAGTAGCACAATATGCAAAATTAAGTAGCCCACAGCACATTGCATCACATCTCTGTCCTGTGCTATGGTTTTTCCCCATTTTCAGTAGCAAGATCAGAAACAAGGCATTAAGATATGCTAATCTTTCGTGCAGTATGCAGAAGTTTTAGCTTTGGATGATACAATTAAAGGCAGCAGCTACAAACCTGGACAACATGCTATAGTGGAGAGCTAACAAATATCAATGTTCTTAATGCGTAAGGCTTTAAAAATCAAAATTGACCCCATAAAAAAAAGTCTGCTTTCAATTTTCCTTCAAGATTTGGACGAAATGAGTTCATTATCTCAAGATAGCTCAGATGGTACTGGAAGACCTTTCTACCCAAAATATGTGAGAAATTTTTGCTGTATAATGAGCTGTGTAATATGTGCAGCTACTTACAACTATATGTAGTTCAGATTCAGCTTTCAAAAACATCTTTCAGGTAGCACATTTTAATTGATTGCTGCATGCCAGAGACCACTTTTTCTAATTTAGGCCTGGAAATAATCTTGGCTTTATAATGGTTACTCTGGTTGTGTGTTAGTACGTGTTTTCAGTAACATCATGAAGTTTTTCAGAATTCTGAGTATGTATGTGGATGAGAGCAAGGATGGATTTAATTTCACTGGAAGGAAATATTCATATTTTAGAAATAAAGAAGTCGTTATTATGAGTTCCACTGAGAGGGACAGCACCATAATTTTTGATACCTCTTCACAGTGTTGAGATTTGCAATGAGGATCCAATCAATGCTAATATATATTCTATGAGCTGATGAAAGGGAAGTCAGAAATCTTCATGTAAAACTGCATATGCAAATCACTAGTTAGAAGCCTAGCAGCTATTTGAAAGTGCAATCTTTCAATCAGAACACAGAAATTATGGTGCTAATTTACTGTGAACTCAAATCTCCTTATTTGAAAATAAATAGAAAAGATTAACCATTTACCGAGAACTGTATTCAGTACTAGATTTTTAAACCCAAACTGGAGATTTTCTAAAACCATGTCACTGTTCAGATAAAATTCAATTCAGGAAAGTTTTATGAGTAGTATGAGATAGGTAAAGGTCATAACAGATCATCACAAAAATGTCTCTTCACTTTTGAATGTTAAACTACATATGAGAGTCAGATAATGAAGTTCTGACTTCTGTATCCTGATCAGTGCAGACAGACCCTTTAAATGTACCGGAAACTTATTTAAGTTTTGAGAAAGGCTGAGATATAAGGTTTTTCTGTCTTACTTCCTTCACTCTTCCTCTCCCCTTCCTCTTCCTGCAAAGCTTGATTGTATATAATCAGTAACAACACTATTCTTGGAGTTCTGTTATTCATGTGAATTTATATGCATGTCCACTATGCTCTTTGGGGGCACATAATCTTTTTATCTCTTGAAAAAATTCTTGTGAATACCTGGTATTATTTTCACTGCTGTGATGAGAATCTGCCACGCTCTCTAAGGACACTACATGGTTGACCAACTCCTTGACCTACCGGTGGCATAGCATCCACATCTCTTTCCTTGCCATAGTAAAATACGCAGTGGTAGCTCAGGGGCCAGAAAGATGACTTTCTGCTCTGTCCCTTGAAACCCCTAGAGGTATATTTGTCTTACTGAAGACACTATTTGTGGTGGCTACCATGGCCTGCATGTAAGAATAACTTCTGATAAGAACCAGTAGAAAAAACAGCAGCCCATTTCGGTTTGAATTGTGAAATGAAGCACATTGGAGCACACCTGAACACATCAGGTTGTTGCACATTGTAGCACATCAGGCTGGATATTGCAGCTGCCCATATATATATGTATTTATGAAGACAGAAGTGCTGAGTTTATTCTTACCCAGAGAAAAGGACTTAGCCAACAACGAGGAAGCTAAGAAATGCAGCAGGTTTTCAACTTAAACCTGTGGGCCTCTAAAAGTCCATGGACTTCTTTTCAGGGCCAAAGATCACTAAGAAAAACAAACCAATTAAGAGCAACACAAACATACTTTACAACTGTCTGAGCCTCCAGGGAAAACTTTGAGAGGTCTGTAACAAAATTATGTTTCAAACAACTATCTTCATCCACAGACTTGTGCTAGTGAGACCCTTACGCTGTTTTCATGGCTATTAACTGAACACCAGAAACACTTGTAAAAGCATATATGCCTAGACAGAGGCATCAAATTGAATTTTCAAGTAAATATCTGTCAGTTCTGGTAAAATGTGAAGTAAGTAAGAATTAACTGGTTCACCATATGCCTCTTCCTTCCTTACATGGCATCCTGCCTCTCCTGGTATCATTTTTGCTTTCTGCTGTGTCTGAATTTCCCATTCCACAGAGCAAGATGCTTTATTTCTCAGTGATTTTACTGCACTGCAACACACATTCTGTGTCTGAAAGACAGGGAGCTGAAGAAAAGACAAGAGTGGGATGAGGGTAGCTGTTCCAGAGACTGTAACTGCCATTTACCAAAAAAAAAAAAAAAAAAGAAAAAAAGAAGAACAAGATTGCTATTAATCTATTCCTCCACAGCAGAATCCTGAGGGTTATGGCCACTTCTGACTGTACAGTTGTTACAGAAAACAGTAGGACATAAAAGATACGTATTAATATATAAATCATATGCACAGCTCCTGTGGATCTCTTCAGAGCAGTCTTTAAAAATACCTGGTCATATTTATATCCCCTAACTTACCTAGCAACAATTTAAATGAATACAAGATGTCAAAGAATTTTGAATAGTCCAAGGAAAAGGAAGAAAAAAAAAAAAAAAGCCTCAAAACCCCCCAAAGTTAATTGAGGCTAGAATCACTGCAGTTCCATCCATTGCAATTTCACGTTGATGCACTTCAATTAAGGCATAATAAGAGTGTGAAGTAATTTATACGTATAGATTAGATGTCGTCTGTGAAAAATCACCGATTAACTCAAAGTAGGCTGCTGGAGCACCAGAAGAACAAATGTTGTAGTGCTTCATTTTCCAGTTAGCACCTTGATACCACAACAGCAAAGCTGAAATACCTTTATTTAAAGGTATTAGTAAGAAATACTTTATACGCGTGGGCACACGCAGACACCTGGTATCAGGACGTTGATCTTCAAGCTTCACTAAATAAAGTTTCAGCCAGCAATAAAGCACCAACACAAAAATGCCTGTACTGTTTCCCATAATGACCTCAAATGTTTATCTGGTTGCTGAAAGGTAACTTTTTAAACTTTTTTTTTTTTCTTTTTTTTTTTTACAATTACAAAGATTTCCTACTGCAGCCTCAACTAAATGCCGAGCTCTAGTTTTTCCCTACAACGTTTCATTCCACTCGTGATGAGCATTACCACAACATCACCTGAAAACATGAATAGTACCCATCTATGGATAGACCAGGCTCATTTGTGCTCTAAATCTAACAAATTCTAACGAAGTCAATAGAATTGGCTGGTTCAAACCAAGCAGGGGTATGATTGCCCTTAATCTTTTGCGATATGTAAAAGTACAACTTTATTAAGTGCATTCATAAATACTGCATCAAATACACAGCATCAACAAAGCAGCTAAACTAAGTTATATTTAATGGGCAGCAGGAAATAATTAATGTTTCCAATAATTAAGTGTGTTACATGACTGGGAGCTGAAGTAAGAGTCTGGAAATCTTTGAAATGAAAAATATGTGTACGCGTGCCATCCGTACCCCAATAACTGAGATTGCTCCACATTTAAAGATTTCTGCAATGAACGCAGTGAAAGAGAATCAGCGTCCAGCTGAGGTAAATATACACTTAAAGATGCTACCTCTGCATTCTCTGCCCCTATATCAGGTTCCCAGCAGGAATCCAGGTATTCAGTATTGCCTAACTGGAGAGTATCACATAACAGCGTGGTCTAGCAGGGCTACCTTCACCTTTTTGCCATAAAAATACAGAAACCTGTTAAAGTAGCAAAGTGAGGAAAATAAAAAACAACAAAATTGAAATTATTTCATGTTTCTATCATGTATTTGAAAATCTAACACTTTTTGGAAAGCTACTCTACAATTATAAAGTAATACATTGCTACAATACAATTACACGGTCTTTGAGTAGGAGGATGCTTTTATGGGGAGGGTAATATTCTTCAGTTACTCACATTTGGATGAAATTAAGTGTCTTGAAGCTTGTGACACCCACTTGCAGCCAAACCGAGAGAAGGAACATGAGTCAGAGGTCACAGGGAACACATTCTCAGCCCTGAGCAAGGACCGAATTTATACAAAATGGTCACGTCTAACAAATCAGTGCTCAGAAAAGGACAAGAATGTCAAGCACTTCTGTAAGGCAGCCGAGAAACATTATGGCAAAGAAGGGCTGGCTCAGAGGCATCGGTTTTCTATTTTGCCATTACAGTTCTTATAGCTTACTACGAAGGGAGCTAATACGCACAGTATTCACACAGTAAGTAAAACAGCGCTAATTTGTTTTTAAAGCTTAACCAAATACTACAGGTTCTAAAGGCACTTTCTCAGCCTCAGATGAGTTGGAAAATCTAATCTGTGCTAATTTTCCCAAAAACAGATGGTGCATGAATTAAACTGTGTAGACCCTTTTAAGCTTCCATTCTCACTAAGTCCCTTTTGGGATAACTAATGTTCATTTCTTAGGGCTCTATTCTCTGGCACTTATTTCTCTTAAACAACTGAAAACAGCCTCCTTAATTGTATAGGAAGATGCACTCAATGGGAGAAAAATCACAGAATTTGGGCCTTCAGGGGATTATGTTACATATGAAAAGGTTGTCACTAAAGCTACTATTTTTTCCACAGACAGTACAATGTCGTCAGTGTAATTTACAATGGGAAAATGCTTCATTCCAGTCCAAAAAATATCATGACATAGGCAAAGTTAAAAAACCAAAAAGCCAGGACTATGCCAATAAACCCTGTTCGTGTTCATCACTTGAAGGTGGGAGATATGAACTCACAGGATGAAGTACCACCTCATCTGCAAATTAGAACCACGGATGGTAGGTATTAACAGGATATTTTAGCTCTTTACTACTGTAAATGGCTTAAAACTTCTCTATGCTAGAGACTTAATAAAGGATGTTCTTAGGCTTTATGCCACGGAAAGGAATCGAGGTGTGGAAAAGAAAAGCGGGGAAGGTGAAGTAACTTGAAAAGAGATTTTATTAAACTAACATGACTCACAGTTTCTCAGTAGCCTAAGAGGAGCAGATTTCTGCCCATGCTGTTGCCATATCATCTTTTTCTAAATGTTTCACAAAACCTGCAGTAGCCAGTTAGAGGACGACCTGTTCTGCTGGAGCTGCTGCACCTCCTTGCTCAACATCTCCCATCTCTCCCTCCTCTAAGTCAGACATTTCCATATGGCATCTAAGCAAGCCCAAGTCCCAAGGTCTACTCTGATTTCAGCCCTAAATCCTTAAGGGAGCAGATTGAAGGAACAAAATATAAATGGTCTATTACTGCTCTTCCTTTCTATGACATTTATACGTTGTGCTGAATTACTCTGGAATCAAGATGGTTTACAGTATGTGATGTTTTTATCCTCACCCTGAATAATAAGGTAGGAGTAATACTCAGTTCACAGGAACAAGGAGATATAGCACAAAGAGGGGAGTGATGCACCCGAGATTACAGAGGAAAACTCTGTTGGAAGAGGAATTAGACCTGCCTCTGAATTACGAGGCCAGAAATAGGATCTGGTAGAATTAAGCACTGAAATAGCTAAAGAAATACTGTACCACTATATTTTGAAGATTTTTTTGCAACCACACACTCACCTCTTAAAACTCCGGTGTGAACGTTCTTTTAACGTACTGCACAGTGTAAGCTGGGTGCTAACTGATGAAATAAATTGAGTTTTAATAGACTTTGCTCAACAACACACCCCAAATGACACATCGCTAATTACCATCAGATCTCAAGCAACATCCTGACAAAGTTACTGAATGTAAAGCGCATCTGCCAGATTGCAACGGAGTGCATTCTCGGGATGCTCGAGATTTGTCAGAAAATGTATTTATACTCAACATTAATTCTGCTGACTCTGAGGATTGTTTCGGTTAGCAAAGGCATCTCTGACACTGCAATATAGAATCATGTCCCATTTCTGGCAATGTGCTGCTAGCAAAATACCAGCTGTTTTCAGTGGAGGATCAGTGTGATACAATGAGTTGATGTGCTGGCTTGATTAATCTTTATATGATTTCTCAGCTTCTAACGTAACATGCATAACTTTATATTTGTAGTCAATGGTGTAGAACATCACTTGACGGTTAAAGTGTTTATGTTCTTGTTCTTTACTCATGAGACTGTTCCTGAAGATAGAAAGTTCATCTCTCTTGCTTTGTTAACTCCTGAAAACAGCAGCGATGGGTTGACTACGTGGACTATAAAAAGGGCTCAATGACTAAGTTTCGTTTATTATCAGTTTATCATTGCTGATTTCCTCCATCGGAACAAAAGGTACCCCATGGCTTTTACTCTTCAATCATCCATAAGTCAAAGTCAAAAGTGATGATGAATCATGATTTAAAAATACTGATTTTGAAACTCTTTTGCTAATTCTCATGGGGAAAACAGGTATGATTAAGAAATAAGTAAAATATGTCCCTAAATATATAGAAGTAGTCTCAGTAATTTAAAGGCAGTATGTTTATTCCAGGATAGAAACTGGAACTTCTACCATATCCTTCTTTCTTCTCCTCGGAATTACAATTCCAAGTTTGGAAGACTAATGAACAGCATTATGAAAGAGCATCAAAGTGGCTGGAATACTGTGCTGTCAGGAAGTCAGGAAGTCAGGAACTGATATTCCAGTTAATCTCCATATAAGGGCAGATTCTCATAAAATCTTGAATTAATTAATTTTTTTTCTGATATTCTCTGTATTCTTTAATACTTTATATCTTCAAAAGTTTTCCTGTGTCATTAGTTATATGTGGTAGAAACTGAAATGCATATATTGGTGTCTGTTCATTCTAAACCACTTTTAAATACTTCTATGCACTGCCCCAGCTGTTGTTTCACAATACATATACATGATAGTCAACAATGTGTTATATCCCACACTAAAAGCAACTGAGCACAAATAATGCTGGGCAAGGTATGAAAAATCTTGACTTTAATGTATAAATCGCTTCCTGATAGCTATTGGGAAGGGGCCTTATAGGAGAGTTTATGCTTCCTTCTAGCCTTGTCCTTCCCAGAGCTATGTCAAAACAGACATAGAACATGGAGAAAAAGGTGCTACGGATAAAAAAAGAGTTGAGTAAAAGAATGCTATAGCTGGACAGTCAAACAGTTAGATATAAGAAAAATAAGCTTATTTGGACCCCTATGTAGTATAATACATCATTATTGGTAACTATAAGGCCATTATTTTCATTGGTGATGTTGCATTCGCAGTGCTCTGTGTGTCTTCAAAGCTATTTCTGATAAGCTGACAGGTATTACGGGTTGTACCTCACTTCAGAGAGCACAGGACAGCGTCCATGTCTAGATGTTAGATCTTATTACCTTCTTTGGCTTGCCATTCCTTGGGGACTTCAGGCTTCTTACATTTTAAATATGTATAATTTTAATCCCTTCCCTTGTTCCAAGCATAGGATTGTGAGTTGTGGAACTAGAAAGCTGTTCTCTGCTTTCAAAATGTAGTGGTTAGTTTAACAGATTTAAAAAAAAAAAAAAAAAAAAAAAAAAAGAAATCTATCTTGGGATCAGTGAGTTTCATTGTTGACAAATAAAGATTGGATGGTTTTCTGCATATCACAGTATCCACATGGACACCTTTTCCCCACACAGATAGAGCAGGCACAGAGCAGTGTACAAAACAGAGTAAATAAGGAGGCACTGTTATTATCATATAAATGAGAAGAGATCAGATAATAAAGCAACCAATTTGGGATGTAAGAATGAACTTACCCAAGAACTGCATGGAAAAGCCATTCAAAATTGAAACCTCTATCCGTCACCACTTCCTATGAGTTTGCTCATGGGAATTTTGCAATATTTTCAAGAACAGATGATTGTTTTCTGAGGCAGTGAAGCCAGTGAACTTAATGAAGATATTGCCATTAATTTCATAGAGTCTGCATTCCTCATTTAAAACAGGGATTGAACATTGGTACATTTCCTGCTGTTTATTGCTGTTGCAGCAAAATCTTGCATATATGTTTTAAAAATCAAGACCCTGGAGCTATTTATTCCAAAGTGATTAATTGATTGGAGAAGATGCTTATTATAAAATAATGAAAGATTTGCTTCACAGCTCAGCTATTGCATCTATTTACTGCTTCCAATAATACAAAGGGCAGAAATGGAAGTAGCAGTTATTTCATCACTAAATTGGTTTCTTTCATCTGTTTTCAAATTAGTAATCAGCTTACCTTTTGCCTGTACTCTCACCATGGAGGGGTGAACAGAATGAACTTTTCACCCCTCGAATACTTTATATTCAAAGCATTTGGTTTCCCACAAGCTAAAGAAAAAATAATTATACAATCTTTGTTCCCACTGCAGGTATCTAGCAGGTTTTAAATATAATAAATGCATTCTGGCAAAGTTAATGTACCATAAAATCAAGCAGACTGTATCACTCTTTGATACATATACCTGGTAAGCCATCGCTGAAAATAACAGTAATTTATGCTAACAGATTATTCATCCATAGCAAACCCACCTTCTCCATCAGGAAAAGTATTTTAAGATACAAAAACATAATCCCTTCTTCCTATATGTTTTCCTCTGAGTATATTATTTACCCAGGATGCAGTGTCTGGTTTAAGTCCTGCTTTTAGTCAATTTTATAGCATGACTGAAACACTGGAAGTCAAGTGACTCAATGCAAGGTTGCGCAATGAATCTGTGCCTCGCCGCAACTCAGGGCTCAGATGCAGCCAACATCTGCTCCTTTGCCCTACATCATCCTGCCTCCTCTTCTAAAAACCTCCAAAAAGAAGTTGGTCCTGCAAATTTACAGGCGTTAAGGGTTAGTGAAGCCTTGTTCAGGACCAGCTAGCTCTTGTGATGGGGATGCGGGGCAAACTCCACTAGGAAAACCAACCTAAAGGGTTGCCAGTTCCCTCTGCGTTGTCACAATCCTACTTAGCTATCATGCGACAAAACAGTGCAGATGCCAAGGTCATAAAAGGTATTATATGGTTCTGCCTACTGTCTCTTCAAGGTGGGTTGGCAAGGCGAAGGGCTACAGACAGAAAAATGGAGTAATAAAGTTTAAGTAGTGGGCAATAATATCCATCTGTAGTGCTGCAATGCCGATTAAGAGATTGAAAAAAACTCCCTGCGGCTCTAATTGGATTTTCTTCTCTTGTATAGAACCCTTCGGGACCCTACGCTGATAAAGCCTACTTGTGCTGCCTGTTCATCCTACATGTGTGACTCCATAGAATGGGTTATCTTTAAAATATACAAGCTCTTACGGTGCTGTGAAGCCTTCTCAATACCCTTTAGAGACCACTGTATATTACTCAGAAAACCCCAACCGAATCCATTAGTATGACACAACACAACACTAATGTCCACCTAAAAATATTTAAACTATAATATGAGCAACAAAAGAATCAGAATGCACAAGTCTACATGTGGTTACCTAACTTAACATAAAATCCTCTTAGACATTATAGATTGCTAAGCATAAATGTAAGCAAATTTGAGGAAAAAATACAAAGCACGTGCTAAAAACTAAGTTTTGAAAAATAATATTTGCCTGAGAAAAAAACCCACAAAACTATAGCATTTTAACAACGCTGCCTTCTGCTCAAAAGAATCTGTTTTAATTCACTAAGCCTTGTACTCTAAATAAAATAGCAAAAGCAAAATGAAGACTGCTCCTGAGTCAGCAGACAGCCTTCGTGAGTGTTTCCTTTTCTTCTCGCAAATTTCCTAAACTACAGACCAAAGCAATGAACTGTTCCTGTTCACTGATAATTTCCAGCCCATTAAACAGAAAAGAAAGCTGAAACCGTTCTGTTAAACGGAAAGGATACCACAACTATTTACTGGGAAGAAAACTCCTGAACAAATGAAATATTAGAAGACTGGGAATGTATTTCTGCTTTTGTTAGAAACAGACGGAAACTGGGAGGATAAAGTAACACGCCTCGCTCTCCCAATAATTACTGTCAAGAGCCAGGAAGGGGAAATGAAGAAGCTGGGAAGAGAGAGGTGCATTTGTGATTCATCAACACAGAGCTGACAGCTGTATTTGTTTGAGATTCTTGAATGCCATTTATCTAATGTTGTTCCTTGCCTATGATTGTCTGCTGCTTTCATTCAGATGCTTGTGGCTTCCTACATGACCTGAAGATTTCATAAATTCACTTGGGGCAAACTCTTGATATCTAGCTATTTTGGAAAGCTTGCTTAGTGGCACAGGCAGCATCACAAAAATAAAAGGGGTTACCACCTAACTTAAAACCCTGGCAAATAGGGAAGAAAGACAACCACCAGTTAAATTAGCCAATGACACTTAATGGAAAAGGGGCTAGTGAACACAGCAGCAATGAAGCAATAAAATAGAGGCAGAGAATACAAAAACACAGCGAAAAAAAATTAGCTTCAGGAAATATGGGGACTGCTGAACCTGGAGAGAAATGAGAGAAGATAGGACAACGACGCTAGACATCTCTCCACTTGTACCCCAGTTAAGTCCATCACAGGTTGGCATATGGCAGCCAGAAGTGATGCTCCTGCAAATGCAGCTCAGCACTTGTTTAGCAGTTGAAAGGTACTAAACAACCCCGGTGTCACAGTGTGTCTTTCTTATCAGGAATACAAAGGAAAAACAAATGGGAGTAAGCTCACAAAAGAGAAACGAAAATGATAAGATGCTGAAGGGGGAAGCATTTGGAAAAGATTAAAAAGTGTGTAAACAACACAAGGTAAAATGAATATAGTTTGGTCAAAAAACACCCTAGGGATGACAGGTACATCACAGCATGAATTATTCAGGTTGCCACATAAGGTTATCACTAGACACAATAGCACCAAAATCAAAACAGGAAACAAATACACATCTTGGTTATGAGAACTGCTAAAAGTAAGGGAAAGTTTCCCCAGAGGAATGATGACATACCTCATCCACCTGAACTTTTAAAACTAAGGGACACAAAGCACCAGAAACTTTTGCATTGGTGGAAAACAGAGCTTTCCTCTGTGTAATTTCTCTTAGTTTTGGGTTTCTGCAGCTTTGCTGATAGCATGATTGATAAATGATCCTTACATGATTTCACCATCCCGGTGCTCCTGCTTTCCAGTAATAAGAAGACTTTCCTTAAAAGGGCAGCATATGGGAGGCTTTCTCTGCTTTATAAATTTTATCCTTGAAGCAGGCTAACTGCCAATTACTGCAGAAGGTTAGAGAACCTGGAATGTGAGTGCACAATATGCTTCATGTCTTCTGTATCGCTCTCTAGAAAAAGGCATTTTTTTATGAAGGATGTTGGTGTGATTTCAATAAGGCCTCAGAAGCGAGCGTCAGGCTTTTCTGAAGAATTTTGCATTTTCTGTCATGAACTGCCAGCTGGGAAACCTCCCCTTCGTGCCTCCTTTTATTTCCAGAGACAACAAAATTAACTCAACCCATTACGTAACCAGATTTCCCCCTGATTAGTAGCTCTTGTCCATTCCCACTGACATTTCTACATCTACCCTTCTTCATTCACTGAAAGCAAAATAACAGACATCTTGGGCTCTCCAAGGGGTCTCATAACCATTACAGAAGGGCTCAGTTATGCAATTTTTTCCCCAACCAGGATAGGAAACGTTTTCCTGCCTTTTCAGAAAGCAAGCAAACATCCCAGCATGACGAGCAGCTGCAGGTTGAAGCAGTATCTGAACTGGTTGATTTTCCTTTTTATTCTATGCAAATTTTGTTGCATTAGGTACCACCTTGGCAGCAACTTTTGAAAGTAGCCACAGAAGACTATGAAGCATTTGTGCTGTTTACCAGTTATAATCTGGCAAATGCCTCCCCTTTGCCCACGTTTAGGATTACAAATGCATTGTTAGGAAAACGCCTGTAATAAAACTTTTCTTTTTTGTTAGATGGTGAGATCAAAGCCATGGCAGATTAAAATGTGATAGTTATGCTTGTAAGCTACAAAAAAAAAACAACAAACAAACCAGCTGTATTTATAATACAATTGGGTAGTTCTGCAGCGAGTTAAAGAGCTCTAGAAACTGAAAAAAAACAAAGGCAAAAAGGGCAGTTTTTCAGCACCTGCTATTCAGCCCCCGGTTGCCACCTTCATCAATCCTGTGCAGCCGTGAATGCCTGCGAGCTCACTTCAACACAACCAACACCTGCACATACACACACACACAGACACACACCAGTGCTGCTATTACATCCTGAAAAGAGCATTGATGAAAGCTCAAGGGGCTAAACTCTAAAACCCGCCTGCACTTTACCACAGGGGTTGTTAACCCGCGCGAGCGGAGCTGCAGAAACATCTGTTGGTGTGAGTGGAGGAGCACGTATTTCAGAAGGAAACACGGGTGAAAAATTTAGTTTCCAGCCTACAGCGGCTGAATACAAAACTGTTGGAGCAGGTGTGAGGGTCAGCGCCAGTCAGGGGAACAAACCAGTGTCACTCTTTCATGCACTCAATTTTCCATTGGCGGAGACCGAGGGTTCAGCATTTGAAACTGGCTTGTGGACAGCTTAGTCTACAGTCCAAAGAGCTGAATGCTCCTCAGCACTTGGCAGCTTCCTCTGGCAAGTCCTTGTCAGTGAAATACACCACTTCGGCTTGAAAATAGGTGTAACTTCAAACCTGGGCTCCAGCACTCGCCGAAGTCAAAGCAAATTGGGTCAGGATCCTACGAAGAGCATTTGGACTGTGCGCTTGATGTTGTCAAAATACTCTTAAGTCTCCCATTTGAGAAAATGAGTAAGGCATTTGGAGATGTGAAGTGGAAAGCTTTTTTCAAACTTAGGAGGGCTTCTATATTTAGCCTGTGTAAGTATAGAATGAAATCCAGAGGCAAGAGTGTGCTATTTGAGCAGCGCACGGGCAGGGAGATAGCTGAGCTCAAGAAAGACCCCAGCTTGTCGGGCTCAAATGCTGCTGCCAGCCCCTTAGAGGACTCCAATTTATCTCATATCTGCCAAATAGCTTCGAGATGATGCCTGTTCACAGGACTGTGCTTCCACTTTGTTTAAAAACCTGAGGCGACCGAGAATTCGGCGTTTAGTCCTCAGTCCTGATTCTGCCAGGAGTTTGAGCACCCAAGTACTTAGATTTAAGTGCTTTGCCCAATCAGGGGCTAAATGTTGAAAGTGATTAAAACCCCCTTGTAGTCTGAAGGAGAAGTCATTACAGTGCTCTTGCATAAATTTAGATTAAATACATCTCAAAGAAAAAACTTAGGAGCTCTGGAGCCAATTTGTAAAAAAAAAAAACCAAGTGGCAGTACAATTAGCGACTCATGTATATCTAAACATTGCTATTTTTGTTTTTATAAGCATAAGGAAACAAACCTTAGATCTAACCCCCGGCTAATTGTATTCTGAAATGGGTTTAGCTGGCAGAAGCAAAGTGGAATGCTTCATGGCTGTGGTTTGAAACTCAGGGCTTTCCTCGAAGGAAAACTGAGAGCCACTGCAGCCATGAACTGAGCGGGGCATGCATTGCGGCTATTGTTTTCTCTCTTTGCACCCTCAACACAGGCTCTTTTCTTTGCTGCAAATAATTCAAAGGTTATGAAACACACTCTTAAAAAAAGCCTCTATACACGTTTATTCATCACTGCAAATGAGAAAATTAAAAGTTCCAAAAAGGTAAGTCTTTATCACTATATCAAGCATAATAATATGAATAATTTTCAACATATTCTTCCTGCTGGCCTTTTCCCAGCTAACACATTTAAATCTGTCCTTAATGAACCCCTACAGACTAGGAAATGATGTCCAGAGGCAGGTAATCCAAAAGGATTCTGCGGAGCCATCTGCAATAAATCTGTTTGAAGTTTAGTTAATCTGCATTTTAATAGTTCACCAGCCAGGAAATTCAAGATTTGGAAGGCTGGAGGTTGGTAATACACTAAGCTCCATCAGATGAAAGTCTGTAAAGATGTAAAACTCAGAACTCTTATCAAGTTTTCTAGGGACTTCAGCTGAGGAGATGTTGCAGAACGTGGATAGCTCTGCACCCACAAAGCCTGATTAGGGTGACTGAATTATTTCCATGCTAGAAGTACAGTTCGCCACTTTGGGCCTTCTGCATGACCACCAGCTCCCATTTACTAGCACTCTGAAAAAATCTATAGCAGCAATTGGTTGAACTTCACTGGCTCAGTAAGAGAATCATTCGCTGTTCAAAGTGGAGAAGCACTTTCTGTGTTTGCCTGGCAGCAAGTCATCTGCTGGGCAGGTAGGTAGCTCTGAAAAGGCATTGTTCCTGGAGGTTATAGACTGTTAATCCAGTTTCTGGACAGTTGTGGGTTTTTTTTTTTTTAAAAAAAAGAGGTACCCTGTTTTGTGGTAGAAGTAGGCTGGTATTTGATAGTTTTCATATGTGAAACCTCAGAAGAGTCAAGGTTTGACAAAGCCTGCCTTCATAACGACACTGCACATCTGTAAAGCACCAAGGATGCACTAAGTTCCTCTTTGGTAATCACGCAGGCAAGCAATGACACCAAAATGTCAACAAACTAAGGTTTTGGTATGCGGATACTTCCTTTTACCTCCTTGTTTTCATGGCTTGGTACGCCTTCGTGGGACTGTTAAAATCTCTGCACTGGACTTCTGAAGAACCCAGCCCAGACCAGTGTTTGGACCCAGTTAGATGAAGGTCAAAAATGTTACCGGAGGTATTTCCAGGCTGTGTCATAGTTTTGTTTTAATTACTGATTTCTCCAGCGTCATAACCTGGTTGTTCCACTTGGACTTCAGTCCCAGGTGAACACGTGCCTTATTTTGCAACAGACACAGAAATACTGACCATATTTTCATACAGATCAAATTCAGTCTTTGGGTGATTAAGCAAGAATTTCTTGGGTTAAAGGCTTTTACAGCAACTCTGAACCCATCACGAAACTTTACCCCACAAGGAGCTTCAACAACACAATGCAAGAAAACAAAAGGTACTAATCCCCTTACTGTAATGGCAGGAAAACCACCCCAAAGAGGATGCCAATGGGTATTTCTGAGTTTGAAACTTGTTTTAATCAATAGGCAAACCAGAGCTCAATTCCTACTGACTGTAACAAGTGCAAGCTCTCTGCCTACCTACACATTGCCTGATTTTGGGTTTTCCTCTCGTACATTACTGAGAAATAAGTAGCTATTTGAGAGCACTGCCTGAGTACGTCAAAGCATCTCTGCAGCAGTAGGTGGCAAACCTCTCTTGGTTTGTCAGTGGCATCCTTTCCTCTTAGCCTGAGACAGATCATAGCTCCAAGCCTCATTTCTCCCACATAAGAGATGAGGATTACAATTCTCTCTTCTGAGGATTATTTTGATGTCTACTGGTATAAAATGATACACATATCATTTATTAATTATATGGGTTTGTAAAAATCTTTGAGATTGCTGTAAGATACTTCGATTAAGGTCCTTTCAAAGGGAAAAACAAACCTTAAAACCCCAGAGGTTCTAAAACAACAGCGACAAGGGATAATACAGACAATCAGATATTGCCTTTAAGAGGTATTTCAGGTTATAATAAATAAAACCCTTGTTATTAGCATGGCTATCCTAGGGCCTTCTGTAAATCCACACCTGATAGCTGCACAGTCAGTCATTAGCAGGCTGCTGATGGATGACTCATTACCTCTCCAACAGTTATTTATGAGGCTAGATTTTAATTTTTCAGTATTCTATTAACCCAAAGATAAATACCGCTTCAGTCTCAGCCAGGCGTGATCTCTGCCTGCTCGTCACCTGCTCTTGTAACATTTCTTGTTTGCTCACCAAAGCAGCAGAGTGAGCGTGACAGCAGAGAGATGACATTTTGAAAAGAGTATCACCATATAGCATCTGTTCTGAACTGTCTGGTTTTTCAGCTACCTTGTAAATGGCAGGTTATTTTTTGCACATATCAAATATTTCCGTGCCACATTGTCACAGTATCAGAAACCGCCTACTCCGTCAATTACTGCATGATTACAAGGGTGGATGAAATCAAATGAAACTTTTCCCTGGTTTTAGAGATTAACTGGGCAGGTACATCTTTTTTCCATCAGGAGAGTAGAGTTGGAAAAACACAGACTTCAAGCCTGAGCTGTAGGATTTCCTTCTTCTTGTGCAGAGAGATAATATTCATTTCTTATGAAAAAGAGTGACAGCCTCATTTAAATTCATTCCGTAGGTGTTCCACATATGGAAAGGAAGTTATTGTCGCTAAAGACAAAATCAAAGGGCTATATTTTGGCTGCCATCTACCAGCCAATGAAGTATTGTTGATTCAGATTTGGGCTTCGATTCCACAGTTGTGGAAAATTTAAAAAAAAAATAAAATAAAAAATCAATTCAGATCCTGGCTTATTTTGTCCTTCAAAAATACAATAAGAGATCTGGTATGTCCTAAATGGATGGCTCCATCCCCAGGCAATTCCCACAAGGACAGCTACCTGATGCCCTCCTCTTGGCAACTTGAGATGCTTGAGGGGCAGAGCTAGCGTCACTCCATGGCTCCTGCCATCCCAGTGGTCCATAGGAAGGGCCTGGTTTGCACCACAGATTCCTTATGGGAACACATATTGGATCCCAGGTTACTTCTTAAAACAAGTCTGGTGTTTGCAGATGTTTACCACGGCTGCAGCTGAATTGCTAATTTGCAGCGGTCAGAATAAGGACTTCAAACACCCATGTGGAACTGTGCTGAATTTTATTTAAAGTGACCACTGCAACTTGTTATTTAATTAACTGTCATCTACATCAAGCTCTGAAAGAATCTTTCTCTTTTCTTCAAAAGCTAACTTCAGTTTTAAGCTTGTCTTTACTTCACAATAGTTTTATGCTTATCACATTCAGGTTGGTTTTTTTTTTTAAGTTTTTTTGATACAAACCCAACGTAGTGTTTCATTAAAGAAATGTAAATAGGCTCTGTAGACAATTTTGTTCATCTGAGTTGGTTCAGACCTTGCTGTAATCTAAATAACCTGATTTAGCTGTGAAAGATAGAAATGAGGGTGCTGAATATAAAAGAGAAAGCATTATAAGAAGGTTTTATTCTAATTCTGATTCAACAGCAACTGTGTAGCTCTTGGTATTTTTGGAAAAGCCATAGATAGCTAATCTTACACTTGATGAATGGAGGTTAGAGTGCTTTTAGGAGGAAAATAACAGGAGAACAGAGTCTTGAATCAAATCAACAGGCACATCCTCATGAACAAGCCTAACAAGAGACGTCTGGATCAAGCATATAGGAAAACTACTTCTCAGTACCTTGATACCTATCTATCTGCTTCATTTATTTTCAGGTCAAAAATCCAATTAAAAGTAAAATGTACTCAAATTGCATGTCAAAAACAAGAGATTGTTTTAGAATGTACCCACTTCTTTTCAATGTCTGATGTGACGGCAACCAAAAGAACCAAAGCAAGAGAACTCCAGAAGTGCTGTTCTTTGACCTCAGCTGAGCAGTACATAGAAATGTGTCCAGATTCACAAAATCTGCTGCTAACATTTTCTGTGAGTTACAGAAGAAAGTGCATCTTTGCATGGAGAGGTATTTAAAGGCCATACACAATGTCCTTCAAACTATTCACATAAAAAAGATTCATATTCAAGCAAGCCTTACAGCAATGATGCGAGGTGCGGTACTTGCAGATATTTTGAAATCTCTCTGTAACCAAATCTCTCTTTTAGCCAAGTCAGTAAAAATTCACCATCTCTACAATTCAGATAACGCACACCAGCATAAGACAGAGTCATGCATGTGAGAAGAGAAGGAAACACTGATTTGGGAAGTAAAACACAATACAAGAAAGTGAGAATTACACATCTATTATCTGTGCAGGGTGGCTAACATAAAATTCTGAAGCTGGCATCTTATCAAACTTGCCCATCAGTAGACAAAACACATCTCTGTGTATCTGCTCAGTAATTGAATTTTAAAGTGAACGCAAGTCATACGATAATTTGAGTCACGTGGACACGTATCTACTTCTTTCCCCATCTTAAAACTTAAGTGATATGAAGAGCAAATTTCCTACTATTTAAACGTGTTAAAAATTAAGGTTTATGTAATTCCATGGTTTAATTGTAAAGCTGAGTTACAATACCCCAGTTGGTGCTGTTACACCTTTTCACCCTGACTCTGTCCCAAGTGTTGTTATGTTCCCATTTACTGAACCCCCTGGTTACTGATGTCATGGTTGGAAATTGGCTTCTCTCCCAACCTAATAACTTGTAGACTCTCCGTAAAACAAATGTAATATTAAAATGCAGACAAGTGACCTAAAAATGGCCCTTGAGGGCAAGCCTGCAATTTCCTGAATCACACTTTCCTTATTCCCTCATTTGTTAAGTTTCGCAACATCAATTTTTATACTGTTGCTGTTTTATTCTGTCCAAATGATTGCTGAATACTAATGAACTGTCTCTCTTTGACAAATGAGTTATTGTTTGATATATTACATTAGGGATGTAGAGACTAAACTACTTACAGATACTAGGCATTTATAGAAAATGCATTTACATAATAGTATACTATTAGTGTAATGAGGTCCCACATCTGGATATAAATAGGGGTTTCAATAAATACAAGGTTTGGCAGTTATACAGTGGGAATATTTTGTATATTAAATGTGCGAAAACCACGGAAAATTACTTTCTTTCCAAATACTTTTTCATTTTGATGCTTTATCCTACGCTAGCCAGCTGTGCAAACACAGTGGACATTACAAGTAAGGTAATATTTGTGTGCTTTAGCCTGGTTCGCCACTACAGTTGCATAGTTTTGCTTTATAAAAGCAAAAGATACACTATTAGGGCTTGAGACCCAGTGTATTCAAATTATTTACCAGTGATATATTTCATTCACACGCTCTTAACCAACTTCTGAAGGAAAACCGATGGAATACATAACAAGAAATCTTGAGCGAACTGACCCCATTTTCATAACGCTGCAGAGAGCACCTGCTCCGTATGAGAACTCCTGCACTGCTCAATATTAATTTCTTCTTCAACAAAATTAACTAGAGAAATTCTGTGGAGAAATCCCCTCTTTATTATCTGCCACAGGCTGGGCACTCTCAGAGCACCTAAAGGAAATCACTGATCCTCCTTAAAGACTAACTTAGTCTTCTTAAGTTGGGACTGCATTTTCTTTTGGTGAATAAAGTCTTTTCTGTTTTTCCACAGTTTTTTTTCAGTTGAAATTCCTAGAATATTTTACGTTCCCACTGCTTAAAGAATTCTAACTACAGGTCCTTTCTTTAATCAAAGTACCTTTTTCCTGCAGTTCATTCTGACCGCATACATGAGAAACAGAGATCTGAGCTCTCAGAGATTGCTGCAACAGAGCTTGTAACAGAGCTTCCTCTTTGACTTGAGGAGAAGACTGAGATCCTAAAAATGCACTAGGATGTCTTTTCTTCGATTTTTAAGGCTTTCTGGTCTTACATTGGGGCATCGATATTATTCTTTTGTTCAGCATTGCTTGCTGTAGGTGTTTTGGTATTCCTTTCATAAGCAACTTCTGAACAAAATCTATCTTTGCTTGGATTCACTTTACTAATGTTGGCTGGCATTTCTATTTGAACCTCTCAGCTAAATAAATTCATTTCTATTTTGTGGTCTATGGAGAGCAAGGCACCTTCTGAAAGCACAAATGGAGCTTTCCGTGTGCAGCAGTATATACATTTCCCTGGTTCACATCATAAACTATAATGCAAAAAAAAAAAAAAAAAGAAAAAAAAAAAAAAAAAAAAAAGGGAAGGATCTTTCATTTTTCAAATCTTTAAGATTAAAAAGAGAGGGAAGGAGGCAGATGTGATATTCGCCTGTTCAACTCATGTATTTGTAGTCATCGGTATTTGTTTGCAAAATTTATTTTTCAGAATTTCTATGTAATCTGTGGCTAGATACATAACATGAAAACTAGCTTCTCTGGAAATTCTTTTATACATTTTATTACTGTTTAACTACATCTTCTCTTTATTCTTTTTTTTTATATATATTTTATGCATAGTCATTAAGCTAAGGGAACAGTTCAATTCACTAATGCAAATCTTTTTCTTATTTTTGACACCAGCCTTTAACAAAATGCTGAACTTGAGAGATTTGTCTTTACATTTCTTCCACACAGTTGAGTCAAGGAATACTCCAGATATTGAATTAACCAGTCAGCAGTGTTACAGTGCTCACTGGGACATAAATATTTGGATTAAAAATTTTACAAAGCAGTAAAGATCAGGATGGCTCATGAAATACTCTGATCATTAGCACAGTCAGCGACACTTCTAAGAACATGATACCGCTGTCCTGCAAATTCTGGGCCAACTCAGCATTGAATGGAGGTATTTAAATATGAGTATATTTTTAATTCATAGTAAATGTATAAATAAATGCCCCAAAGAACGAATTAAACCCAACACCTAGTAGAGATGATCTTTCACTTACACTATCCACAGAAACTTCTCTGGCTTTTATTCACTTGGAAGCAATTCCTCTTTTTAATGTCAGTTTTATTTAATTTGTTATAATTAAGTACTATCCCCCAATGGAGTTCACTAATAGCAATTAACACAGATATTATCTACCATTTATTTTATACAGGCAGATTTACCTGATTGAATGATCGAATCCAAACACATAGAAATAAAGAGGGAAAAAAAATCATCCAGACACACACATTCAAAATTCTGCATCTTCAGCAACTAAATAAGAACTCTTTAAAACTACATTTTGATTATTTCCCAATTCTCTTGTCAAATGTTGTGCTGATACCGGGCTCTCATTTATCAAGTCCCTCACTCGTCAGCATTTATTTTCCTTTTCCCATTTCATCTTTGTCATTGCTCTTCTCATTCAATATCTTCATTAAATATCACTAAGAAATATTAATCTAGAAAGCCCAGTTGTAAAAGCAATACATACTTTATGCCCAAGCCACTGTGAAACATAGATATGACTTGGCTGCTGCACTGGTTTCTCAAAAATAGAAAATAATCCCCAGATTGTGATCTTTCTAAAGAAATTTCCTTTCTGTATAGAATGGCCAAGACATTGGCAAAGGACCATAAGGTTCACAGCTACACCTTTGGCTCCCCTAGTGAACAGGGCACTAACAATAAAACACTACACATTATATTTTCAAAATATTCACCAGTTTCTGAATTTGTAAGTTAGGCAAAGTGCAAACACTGCTACAAAGCATGCAGCATCTCTGGGTAGTTAAAACAAGAATAACTACAATTACTGTGAGCATTCAAGATGTTGCCACCAGTAAGGGAACATTATCTGTCTCATTTGTTTCTATTCTTATTTTGACCACACAATATTTCTAATTAAGTATCCTGTAACAATTGTATTTTATGAAGAACATTTATTAAAGGCATTGATGCTTTCTCATTTATTCTGTAAAGGTTATTAAGTTAATGCAACTGTCACTTATAAATTACGTGGAAATAAGCCCAAGGAGTATTATAACTAAAATCAAACAGAAATTAGAGATTGATATACTACTTATGAATTAATGCAGGATGAATGAGTCATTTATTGAGTGCAATTAAGAGGCCTGTGGATGGCTGGGACCTTTTTTAAGTTCCTTCTAAAGCTTTGACTAAAATAAACTACTGAAACTCAAATAAATTCCTTTTCAAGAGCAGAACGCATCACGAGACCAATACACATAGTTTTGGACTAGTAGAGACAATGTAATTTACCAACGATACTCAAACAGCACTGAACACCGATCTATAAAACCTGCTACAACCCATGGAGATGAGACCACCCAAGTCATTGCATCTGCAGTCTAGAGACGGTACCTTCCTTTCCATCTGCCTTCTTCCAAACCTAAAATATTTCCTTCCATCTACCTCCACTTTAAACGCAAATATACAACAGCAAGAAAAATGAGCATCTGTACCTTGCTTCAGCTTTTATTTTGGAAGTATTTGAACATTGCTTTTCCATATCTCTCAGGCACAACTTATTAAAGATAACAGGATGATGATAACAATTCTAAAAACTTCCTTGGATTATGAAACTTTGATCGTCAGATCCAAATGAAACCTATGTCCAAATTGACTGTCACAAACTTAAAATATTATTCCACTGAAAAGATCAAACCCACCCAAACTGATGTTGTAAATGATGAGAAATATCATCTTTAAACTGATCATAATATTAAAAGGAGACAGCATGTTAAGTAATGGCAACTACATGTGGAAGCATTTTCAAAAGTGTCACTTAGCGATTTATCGTGACAGACAGAACGTTCCATGAACTCCATGTATTGGTGTCTTGGTAATCAATGATGGAACCAGATTCCCAAGGAAGTGCTATAAATGAACCAGGAAACTAAAAGCTATAAAATGAATACCCATGGACAGTACACTCAGGGAATGCCAACTGAGGAACTCTTCTATTCTGTTTCCACTTCAAAAGTATTTCCACAACCTGCAGGAGTCGTGAAACCTGCTTTCCTATGAACTTTGCTCTCTACTAAGGGCATTCAATTCACATGGCAATTTTTCCTTCAGTCAGAGCATTAAGCTGTACCTTCCTCTTCTATCTGGCTTCTCCCTCCCGTGAAGCATGTAGGTTCCTAACATATTTTGGGATCTTTAACTTCCAGTCATGTTTGGCCAACAGATTAAAGAGCTACTAGCATAGGAAACCAGACAAGAGGTGGTACAATAGAAACACGAGACAACATTATCACTTAAGCCTTGTTTCTTTAGCAATCCAGACTAAAAAAGTTTCCATTGATACAAGATTCACCTCAAGCTTGGAGAAACCCAAAACTCTAATACTGCAGTCATAAATATAAAAAAATACTCTCTCTCTCTTTTTCTTTCTTTCTTTTTTTTTTTTTTTTTTCTATGATGTTTTGCTTGTAAGATTTGGCTGAAAAAATAAAATACAATAATAGCACTAAATAAATAAAAACCAAAATGACATGGGAAAAAACAGAATGTCTTTCAACAAATTGGGCTGGAACCTGAATTATTGTTTCTTAGATTACAATAAATGACATTACCATCAGCATTAATAACGATTGCAATGATATACAGAGCACTCACCATGAATATCCTCCATCATATCACTACCACCTCCAAAATCTCATTTTAACAACATGTATGATAGAGGGCTGCCTAAAGCATATTGTTTCTTGTCTGACACTCTTATGATGATGTATTACTTCAACTAAGCAACGAGGCTGCAGTGATATAGCACTACAGTATGTTCTAAGAGTGCCCCTTTGTAATAGATGATTATTTGACACGTGACAAGAGCACTTTCGGAAGAGGGGAGTCTGGGACACAGATCTGGTTGGTAAAGTTGGAATTCGGCAACATAATAGTAATAGAAAGCTGAAAACTTATTTCAAATGAAACTGGATAATCTATTTCATTTATTTTTATAGGCCTATTTATTTTTCAAGGCCAGGCTAGATGGGGCTTGAAGCAACCTGGTCTGGTGGGAGCTGTCCCTGCCCATGGCAGGGGGGTTGGAACTCAATGATCTTCAAGGTCCCTTCCAGCTCTAACCATTCTATGATTCTATGATTCTAATCATGGCCAAGTTGCACTTGTCTCGAATCTTTTGATTTCTCTTTGTCCATCATTGGAGGAGTTCTGTTAGATTTTTGACGTAAATGCCAATTTAATTAGTAACTCTGAGTGGAGCAGAGACCGAGAAACACACCTGGAAAATCAATTTCTTTAAGTCGAGTATTCAAAACTTGAAATAGATTAACATAATAAGCAGCTCTGAAATGTTTGGGTGTCTGCTCTGGCAACAGGCTTTGTTCTAGTTCTTGAAATACGAGAGTGATATTTCCAATTAGAAGCTGATACAAGTTAGCATTGATCCTCCTTTCCATGAAATATTTATTCCTAACTAGAAGATATTGCCCATGTGCCTTCTGTGTGGACCCTGCAGGCAGAGCAAAAAATCAAAACAGTCGAGTAAAGCATGAATTCAACAGATTTTTCATGCAAGTATCATATGGGGCGCGTTGATAAAAAATAATACACATGTTCACTGTCACTGCCATAATTGAAAAAGCACTGAAAAATAGACTGCAATGGAAACTCAGGTTTCAAGAGGATGTACATGGATTTGTATCATTTAAGGGAGCTGGAAATACAGTGGAATTAAAATAGCTCAAGACAGTCTAACCTCTGCAGTGATGAACTTGTTGCACTTACAGCTCGACATTCTGCAGCACAAAATAACTGGCTTTCTGCATGGCTTTACGATGTAAAGACATATTTGTGCACTTCTTCCTGCAATCATACCAACCGTCTTGCAATAGCTTAATTTTTAAGTACTTATCTGTAAAGGAAATACATTTACTCTAATTCTCCTGTAATCTCTTTTTCAGAACTTCACTTAAGCCTTAATAAGAAATTGTTTAGTCTATACCTGTAAACAGAGTACCTGGGACTGACAGAGACTACTGAAGGAGGTGGGACAGATGGATGCTGAAACTTTCCCAGACGCTATCATTATGTCATTTGGGTCTGTTCAAAGACAGAAAGCAGATAAAGATGTTGTGGATCTTTGTAGCTGAAATTTCCCTACTGCTGTGACACCAAGGGGGAGAACAGTTGGCTTACTGCAGTGATGAATGAGAAAGTCATCATTATGAGATACGTTACCATTATGTTTTTTTCCTCTATATTTACCTCTACAGATCTTCCACAAAGAAGGGAAAAACACTGCAGTTAACTTTTTTTTTCCCCACTGTTTCACCTGCAGTCTATGCTGATGCTGCCCCGAGCAGTACTTTACTTTTTTGGTGAACAGAATGAGAACACAAAGCAATTTAAACTATTTTACCATGGATCTGTTTTCCCCATTTGCAGAATTTTAGAAGAGACTAGAATAAGATGGAATAGAATAGATCTTGGTGTCATTTACGTCGTCAAAACTCTCATCATAGCTTAGATCTTGAAAATGATAGGGAACAAACGTTTGTCAATGGAATATAAATTAAGCATTGGGATTGCTAGGAAGCATCTGCATAGCAGTTTACCTGCCAGTAAACCTGCAAAAAATCTCAAATTTTACAAGAATCTGTTAGACTCTTTTCCACCCAAGTTCTCCCAACCTGGATAAGTCTCGTTCTACCCTCCACTTATGCTTCTATATAAATCTCTGTTTAGTAAAAGATATTTTGGTTTGTCCCATGATGGTAAAAATTCAGGTTTCACAGCGGTACTGATAGTTGACAATAACTTTAGTTTGGATTCTTTTCTCTCTCCTGTTCTGCTTAATCATGTTCATATAAATTTTACATTGAAAATTTACGTTAAAAAGTCTTCCTAATCTTAGTAACAGAACCTGGCCTTATGGGAAACACTGAAGGCACTAAATGCCAATGCTCATATACCAGACGGGTTTGCAGGATTTCCTTTAAGAAGCCCAAAACTGAGATGGGCTTTCGCCTACGCTTATAAGCTTACTAATTCAGGTAACGAAATTTGTGAGAGCTTTTCCTGAATTGCATTGTTTTCTTTGTCCAGCTTGACCTGAAATTGGGTTTTATATTTTAAAAATTGGCTTTATACTCCCTTGAAGGCTGCCTGAGCTATTTTAAGTACCATGTAAACCACATAGACATAACAGTGTTTCTTCCAATGTTGCTATATGAAAAAAATTGAAGCTTATTCCCACCATATATTGCTCACAAATGCCTCATTGTCCCTTTGACAAATGATCTGTGGCAAATTGCTGAAATCATCTCTTGCAGCACTACAGCTTAAAAGATTCATGCCATTGAATGCTCTCCCTCAAAGGCTAAAATCTAGCCTCAAAATTCCAAATATTGCAGCTTGATAAAATTTTAAGAACTGAGAGACCCTCTCCCGGGATCAGCTGTCAAACATCTTTTGAAAAGAAGAGACATAAACAGCTTCCACCCCAGAGTCTGAATGCCTTAGTCTTCAGGAAAAGGAAGAAAGAAAAAAAGAAAGACACAGCAAGGGTGTTTTTCACTGAAAAAAGATATCAGAATATGCTTTTTGATGCTAAAACGATAGCGTTTTGATCTTCTGTTGAAGACTATAGCAGGGATTTTTATTTTAAATGTTAGAATCCTGTTTGTAATGAAAAAGCACAACTGCAGTTATCTTTCTCCTTGGCGTTTTTAAATATCCACTGCTTTTTTGGCTCTTGCTTGGGAATTGCAGATATGTTTCCATCACACGCAGAGCTGTCCCCTGCTGTCTGTGCTCAGCCTCGTCAGCCCAGCACAACAGCCAAGCTTCATCTGGGCTTTCCTCCTGGCCCTCATGAAAAAGCAAAGTTCAGTGTAGTTCATGACACTTTTGATTTTGTTTATTTCCTTCTAATCGAGCATTATCATAGATTTTTTTAGGACATTTCAATAATGCTCTTTGTCACCGTATGCTTAGGCAGCTAATTCCCCCATATTCTCCTCCAGGAGGAAAAACTGACTCATGTTTGATGGCCAGAGGAAAGTCAAGACAGTGTTTTCCTGGACCACAGCTGGGTGAATTTGAAGTCCAGCATCTGTGCATAAATACATCCCACTGGTGGTTTAAGGTCACACATATGGTTGGGAACATCTTATTCTGCCACCTCGGTAGAGGAGAATGACAGTGAATTTCTCTTTCAGGAGCAATGTGGATTATTGCCACCACTAGAACTCATCAGTCAGAGCACAAATAGGTATCATTTAGTCCTAAACCATGAATGGCATTCCTCTCCAACCCCAAACCCACGTCTTTAATTATGGATGTCTTTTATGTTCACATCTAACCTATGCTAAATAAAGATAGCTCTTTATCATGACTGTCAAAGTTATTTTTGAATGTGAAATCCATGAAATCTGTTGCAACCACTTTAGATCCTGGAAGGGATGAAGAATGGGAGCTATTTAATGAGAATTAATGGGAGATGTACTGAAACCTGAGCTCTGAGAGTTCCCCACGCTCTCAGATGTGCACTATGTGGGCACTGAGAGAGAGTTTTAAAACTTTCAGATTCCAACCTATTAATCAACACCATAACACTTAGTGGTAAAACTCTTGAGTAATTAATGCTTAGCTGAAGTTATAAAGCAATGGGTTGTTTATGCTGTTTCAAGCACACCAGCGAGTCTCCATGTTTCAGCTACAAAATGGTACTTAGGGAATAATCAATCATTTCTACCAAGTTAGCAAAGATTATTTATTTTGAGTACTAACTGCAGAAAAGAGTTCAAACTACTCCAATTTCAAATACTTTTTCTATGCATTATGACAGGAAGCACAAAACCCCCTTACTTCCACCCACACCATGCTAAGATTAGAAGTCTCAAAATTCTACTAAACCACCTATGGCCTCATTATATATTTTTTAACAAAAAGGTTCCCTGTGGCAGTTATGCAATACATTGCATTGCAGCCTTTTGGTTCAACGCCCACAGAAATTAAGGAAGACACTCTTAGAGTTTCCAGAATCCACCGGGTAAGGATTTTGTTCTTGCCCCTCATTTCACAAAACTGGCAAGTGTACGTCCTAGAAGATGGAAATGTGGACAGAGAAGCCTCCTCTGGCCGAACAAAATTAAGCCTGCAGAACTAAATGAACTGTCCCTTAACCTGACAACGTTTGCACTGTGCTAGAAATTTTGGCTTTGTTTAAATAACACCGCTGCTTAGTGGCATTTCAGTTGCATTGGCAAAATGAAAAATTCTTTTTGTTTTAGTTTTAACTTAGTTCCCTGAGTTCAGCGTGCTCAAATAAAGTAATTGAATGAGGGTAAAACTAAAGGCACAAGGAAGGGGGGCTTTACGATCACCAGAAATTCTCCTTAGTTGAAGCTGAGCTAGATATAGTGCTGATGTTGATCTGTAAGACAGAAGGACAACTGAATCTAAATCCAATCCCTACTGCCTCTCCAAGAAAGCCATTCTTATTCTATCAGCTGCTGTATGGGTATCATTCTCTTGCTCTAATACGCATGTGTTAGAGAGGGAGTCTTGATGTTTCCATAGCATGCCAGATGACAGCAGTGTTCTTATCATTTTCTTCAACTCTACTTACTTATTCCACATTTAAAATCCCCTGGTTTAAGTGACTTGACTTGACAATATCTAATTTCACTGAGTTTACTCTGGGCTAAAGCAGGGAGTTTTTCCTTGGCACACGGAAAAGTCCATTAAATTTAAATAAATATTATTTTTAAAATGCATATATGAAAAGATAATCTTAAATATACTCTCTCTATAAATAGTCTCTCTCTCCAGATATATTTATTTACATACACACAGAAGACAGCTAAGAGAATCAGTCAACACAATTCCTTCTCTAATCATACATGAAACTGAAGTTATTATCCAAAAGGGTGCCAGTGGTTACTACTTATGATGGTCTGATGTAGAAGAGAAGACAAGAAAAGTAAAGCCATCAGAAGGTGAAATAATAAACAAAATACTTTGAATGTAAAATTACAGTATGTTAGTTTATATTGCTGGAGACTGTGTAATAATTAAATTCATCTATGAGGAATAAAGAAAAAAGTTATAAATCTATCAGGTTTAAGTCTTAAATCTTATTTTTCTATAGTACAAAGTATTTTATGTAACTGGCTCTAAAAAAACAGAGCAAAGAAAAAAGAAATGTCCTTTTGCTATTCCTGGAAAGTCCAGCTTTTTGAGACCATCAGAAGAAATAAACTCCCAAATCTGTGATCGCAGCTAGAATGCTGCTTTATGAAGCTTATAGTTATAACTATAACCAAGAAGATAAGGCTCCGGGGACACTTTATTGGGCCTTTCAGTATTTAAAGAGGGTTTAATAAAAAAGATGGGGACAAACCTTTTAGCATGGCCTGTTGCAACAGGACAAAGGGTAATGGCTTTAAAATAAAAGAGGAAAGATTTAGACTAGGTATAAAGGAAGAAATTGTTCACAATGAGGGTGGTAAAACCCTGGCCCAGGTTGCCCAGAGGGCTGGCTGGCACTGCATCCCTGGAAACATTCAAAGTCAGGTTGGCTGGGGCTCTGAGCAACCAGATCTGGTTAAAGATGTCCCTGCTCATGGTAGGGGTTAGACTAGATGGCTTTTAAATGTCCCTTCCAAACCCTTTCTATGCTTACATTAGTCCAGTCACCATATATGAGGTCACATAAGAAGAGAGGAGGTCTCTAAACCAAACGCCTTCAAGTTACATGAAATATAACTACAGATATAAGTTAAATTGTGACTTGAAAACTCAGCCGTGCATTCAGCATGTGTGGGAGCAACTGACCAAGCAGGAAAACTGCTGTGGTATAACCCAGTAAAAACTGCCCGCTGCCAGCCAGCTTTACGGATGCACACATCTGGCTCAGCAACATCTGCCTGGAGGTTGGTACGCCTTGCTGGTCCCAGAAACTATCTCATGTAGGCAGTGGTTTGGGATTCCTGGGATGGGAAGCCATCATAGCACTCTGCTATGGTGAGGGGCTGCTAGGGAAGCTGTGAGATGGCCTCTTCTCCTGTTCATTACACTGAGAAGTCTGACCTAAGCACGCCATGATGATATCAGTGGCACGGTAGCAGGTTAGTGTTTCTTCAACTCTTGCCTGGATTATAGGTGCCACCAATTTTTCTTCTTGTAAACGATGGTCTTCAGAGCAATCTTTAATTTCATACTCTGGCAGATATGCAGAATTCCACAACAATGGTTTAAAGATAGAGCGGACAGGGAGACAGAGGTAAATAGAGCTAAATTGTAAAGATGAAGTAATTTTGTAATAAATTAGTTGAAGAGTTTAGGGGACCCTTGTTAAAGTTCTGAAACTGGCAGGTCTATGAACAGTATTAGCTTTTAAAAAAGCATTTAAAGCCTAAATGATCGCTGCCAAATACTCTCTGTAAGTAATGGAGAAATGCCTACCATTTATGGGTAATTACTCATTTCCACCCATTTCTGAAAGCAGTGGCAGGAGGTGAGACATGAATTGTGCAGCGTTTCATTACATAAGGACACACTGGCTCTTTTTTTGGAACATAACCTGCCAAAATCTAAAAGAATATATCTTATTAATAAATGATGCTTTCTCGAAGGCACTTTGCATTTCATAGAGTAGAAGACAACAGCTAGAAAGGGTAAGAAGACTTCTAAAGCCGGAATGATGAATCTGATGTTTCCCTTTCTGCCAGACCTGCATTACTCTGCAGCCCCGTGGTGCAAAGCCTTGAACTATAGAGCTCCATACTTTGTAATCTGAAATAAGGAAGAGGTAGAAACTTCACTGCTGACACCTGCTGATGACCTGGGAGAGGTTTCCAGAGTGTTGAGAGACTTGCTGAATCCCAGGCTGGTCTCCCAAAAGGAACACTACCACTCCTTAGTGGGCAATCGTGGCTAGACAGCAGAGATCAGAAAGATGCTTAGTCTGTTACAAGTGTTTTATGTTAGGCTGCCTTCATGGTTTGAAGTTATGGGTGAATACAGTATGATTATTCATGCTTCATAATGAATGTACAAGATAATAGTGGCTAATAGGATGTGTGGGAACTTTGCTTGGTCTCACACTCTCTGTAAATCATATGTAAAACTCCCTAGTTTGGAGAAGAAGAGACTGAGGGGAGACCTCATTGCCCTCTACAGCTGCCTTAAAGGAGGTTATGGAGAGGTGGGTGATGGCCTCTTCTCTCAAGGGAATAACGACGAGAGGAAATGGTCTGAAGTTGCAGCAGGGGAGGCTTAGATGAAATATTAGGAAGAATTACTTCACTGAAAGAGTGGTCAGACACTGGAAGGGCCTGCCCAGGGAGGTGGTAGAGGCACCATTCCTGTAGAGATCTAAGAAACATGTAGACATGCTCTAGTGCCTGAGACTGCTGGGTTGGGTTTGTTTTGTGGGGTATGGTTTGTGTGTATATGGTTGGACTTGATGATCTCAGAGGTCCCTTCCAACCAGGTAGATTCCGTGATTCTGTAATTCTAGACTGTGTAAAACTTGAATCCCAGAGGCAGAGATCTGCCCTTCTAGGCCACCAACCCAAAGCTCCAGAGGAGAAACCTCCGCACTTTGCCACATAGTCATAATAAACGGCTGAGACTGAGAATCTGAGCAGAAGTGCCATCTAATCACTGCAGCAGGAATGCAACAAAGCAGGACATTTATGATAGAGTTATTGTGCTGCTGAAAGCACCAGGGATAAACAGGAGCTCTAAGCAGTGTCACCAGAAGGTTAAAAAAGGAAATGCGATTTCTGCAAACCTGGGGATTCAAATACTACATCAGCATATCCAATATGAGAACCATTTCACATATGAGAAATAAGAAAGGCTGCTTATTATAGCGTGTTAGTCAGAGTCTTCGGACGTAATTGCATGAAGTGGGTAGGAAAGCTGGAAGTCTAATAACTACACAGAGAGTCATTTCTTGCTTATGGAAAAAGGCTAAGACTCAACAAAATACACGTCAATTAATTAAAAATTAGAGTAACCGCCAGGAAAATTGCCTGTTGTTCGAACAGCTAAATGTGCAATAACCTGTACGGGATGGGCACAAAGGCAGTAGCCTTGAAAACAGAAAAGCTGCAGGGCTGTAATGACACAGCCGCGCTGACACAACCTACAGCCAGCCCGGCCAGGGGGACGAGTAATTCCCCGCAGGGCCACAGCCAGTGACACCCCAGTGACTGAGCAACAGTGCTTCAGGCAAAGGGAGAGGAAGGAAAAAAGCTCCAGATCACCTCGGCGGGTAAGGTCTAAGCTGGGATTCCGACTGCTTTTCCCTCCTCTCCCCAGAGCTGGGCACTGCAGAGATTACAGTCACCAGCGAGCAGGAGCCCGGGCACAGAAGCAGCTGTGACAAGAGCCCTGGTGATCTGGGACTTGCCACGAGACGCAGAGATTGACGGGGCAGGCATCACGGAGAACAGCTTTGACAGGGCACTCTGATGAGGATCTGCCTATGTAATGCCACAATGACTGCATTTCTCCTAAAGAAAAAAAAAATTAAAATAATCCATCCTGTTAACCCTGCACTGCCTGGTTGCCAACAGCCATCCCTTGAGCCCAGCTAGGGGTCCCGGAGAGTCAAGGAGGGGGCTCGAGCATCACTAGGGGGTTGTTTATTTAAGTGGGGAGCTTTAGGAACTGAATCCCATCCTTTCCTCCACCAAATATGTTTAGCAATCGAAGGATTTTTAATTTAAAGGATTATAATTTTTAAAATAGCCCCAGTGCATGACAGATGCTGTCTGAGTTCTCACAGAGCCCGCTGTGAACTGTGGGTCAGTTGGATATTTCAGTTTACTCTGCAATTCTGATAGGGGAGGAAAAGAAGGATCAGGGATAATTCCAATAATATGCCTGCCACTATGGAAAGTATATGGCACGATACATCTCTTGGTATTGGATTCCTGATAAATAAAATGAGGCTGGTTATTTTTCATTTGGTATTGCAGCATGGAGGTTGCAGGCAACACAGAGGCTTTGAAGCTTAGAGAATATTCACAATATGATTTACCTTTAAGTTTTGTGTCCCCTGTTTTAGAAAACTGCACAAAATCATCCTTAATTTTAACCATATATTAAAGCATTGCACTAGTCCAGACTGTAAATACTTAAGGATATTAACTAATTAGTGCTGTAACTGTTTTTGGAAAAGGAATGCTGCAATTCAAAATTATAGCAAAATAAGTATGTTATTTTTAACCTGTGAAATCTCTTAGCACCAGCTGTCTCAACATTAACTGAAAATATGCATGGCAGTCTTCTCTCTTCATATTTTATACCTCTACTCATCTTTATATCTCATGGTGCTGCAAGCAAGCCCTGCCTACTGTAAAGATAACTACCATGTGTTTCCAGGACAAACACCAAAGCTTCTATGGATTTCAATTAATTAGTACCATTCTTTTAATCTTTTTTTTTTTTTAATTTTCTGAGGTCTTGGTTGTTGGGTTGTTGTTTCTTTTCAGTCCCTGTATTTGGGCAGACACTTTTGTCTCAGTGAAACCCATCAGCAAGCTCCACGCAGACCAGGGAACCAGGCACAAATCAGTTCTCAGGACCTTAAACAAATTCTAACTCATCATTCTGAAACCTTGGTGAAAACATTAGCGTTTTCTTTTTTGTATCCTTTACTCCTGGTTAGGAATACAACCCTACCTTCGCTTGTGAATTTCCCAGAGAAAGTAAATAGCACTCCCCATTAACTTCCCGAAAAATAATTTGATGTCAAGGGATTTTTTATGCTTGCTTTTCCCTTTCTTATTACAGAAGTTTACTGTATCACTTCGTCGACAGGGGAGAAAAACAAACCAATCCCCCTCAAACACTAGAGTATTTTTAGGAGATCTAGAAAGTAATGTCACAGATGAAAAACCAATCTTGCAGTAACATTTAATTGCCCACATTCTGTCTTTCTGCTGTCATGAGTTAGGCTGCACCAGCTTAATTCAGGGTAGAATTTGGCCCATTATCTTTAACCTGTCTACATTATTTTTTTTTCAAAATTCTCACATGTCCTCGATAATTAATTCTCAGACCTAAATACTGGATAACAGTGCGTTTCAGAAATTAGGAGGAAAAAAATAAATAAACTAGTTGTCAACATCATACTGAGTAATACAATAGTACTGGAATATCCCGAGGGTGGATATGAATAAACAATTCATGAAGAGCTGGTAAATTACATTTCAGCTTCTGTTTATTGCAAAACCAGATACTAGTCAAATACTTAGCTCTATCGAATAAAGATAGCCCATTGGGCTTAGAATAAAGAGCGTTTCTTAAGAGTTTTTCTCCTATATTTATTTTGTGCAGGAGAGGTTTAGCTTTTTAAGCAGTCTTGAACACAAACAGATGAGATTATATCAGACAAGGTCAAAGAGGAAATCTGATGGCCTGCAGCAAGCTGGGTTAGTCCTTAATTCTTTCATAGCGTACACACACAAAAATAATAATGAACTAAAAAGAATGTGTCTTTCACTTTTTAGATCGGTTTTTAAGATACATGGAAAGCGAATACAGTTTAGACTATCTTCATGGTACATTTAGAAACACGCATAACATTAGAAGTCTAGAAGATGAGCCTGTAGCACGTCATTCTTCTAAGCCCACAGTTCATGTTCTCCCTATAAGCCTAAACAAAATCAATTTAACCCTTTGAAGTCAGTCGTCATAGCAAAACAATAGAGATGAGAAGGTCACCAAATACTATTCAGTGTGAAATGACTGGCAAAGAATCATAGAATAATTTAGGGTGGAAGGGGACCTCTGCAGGCCACCTGGGAAAGATGACCTTTCAAAGCAGAGCCAACTTTGAAGTTGAATCTAACTTTGAAGTCGGATCTAACTTTGAAGTCGGATCAGGTTGGTCAGGGCTTTATCTGGCCATGTTTTCCATACCTCCAAGGATGAAGACTACAAAACATCTCCAAGCAACTTGCTCCAGTGTTTGGCCATCCTCATTATGAATTATTTTCCTAATTTCTATTCAGCATTTCCCTTGTTGCAGTTTCTTCTATTGTTTACCAACACAAAAGCCTCTACCACCCCATCTTGGGTCACATCACTGATTTATGCAATGCCAGAATGGCACCACTTAGAAAACGGAGAGCTGTGGGAATTTTCTGTACCTGTATTGGAAAAATACCAAATCTCTTGCTACTGGGTCAGATTGCAAGATCCACCTCCTTGTTGTTCAGGAATATTCTCCAGTGAAATCATTCTCCTTCCAGCGGGGAGTAGAGAACATCAGGAGAAGAAAGAAAGCGCCGTAGAAAGGTCACTTGAAAGAGAAAGCCCTAATATGCTGAAGCTTTTACCAGCGTAAACAGAAGAATCACTTCTATTATTTCAGTGTACATTCACACATATTGAGCAATGTACTCAGGACCTGCTTGCTGCATAACATATGCCGAAGAACCCCATTGTAAAACTGGGATTTTAATTTACGTACATGAATTTACCAGCCTCATTTATTCTGTGGAATTGCAATTTGATAAAGGCAAAGGACAATCCAGTGTTAATTGCCTTAAACATGTCCCAAAATACCAGATCGAATGAATCTGCTTCTCAGCAGTGGTACTGGTGAATCAGTCTCTACACTCTTAAGTTGGTTGCCCAGTTAATTCCACAGTGTCTGATAAAATGAATGCGTTTTGCACTGCTTTAGCTTTTTAGATATAGTTTGGCATCAAGGATGAGATTCATTTGTGAGTGAGGCCCTAGGACTGCTGAAATGTCAGGACCATAAAGCCGGATACTGCTAGTCTTTTAGGAAAGTATTATGAAGGAAAGCAAGCAGGCACCTTGCTGGCCTCCTCATGCCAGCAGAAAAATGCTTTGGGGCTGCTCAGGAGGAGAAAAGTTTGAGGGTAAATGGAACAAAAATACTGCATGGTGAAATGGCAAGTAAGCTTCTGGGATGCTTCATCAAACCATTGCAGTATTCACTCTTTTAGAGCTGAGAAGAGAGGTGAGGTGGTCCTGTGGGATTGTTAGTCAAGAAAATTTCCAAGAGGAAACTGGTATTGTTAACTATACCGCAATGCTGAGCGAGGTTCCAATAAATAACACCAAGTGACAATCTCTATAATGAGATTCACGATCATTCTCATCACAAAACCGCACGATTTATTAGTGTCAATTGATACTCCAGCTAGAGATGTCCTGACAGTCGGATATTAACTGAAAGCTGTAGGTAATTTTAACAATATTTTCCTGTTCAGATGTTACATTTGATTTGTTTCTACCTGCTGCCATAGTTTATACTGACAGCATTAAAAATGGGTTACTGCACTGTGGTATTTTACAAAGGTTCATGTCACTTCTTGTTACTTCATTTTGTGTTGCAACATGACAGAGCACAGTCTGATATCATGTAGTGTAGCCTCCTATATTAGAAAGGGTCAAACATTTTCTAAACAGCAATATTTACATTGCAACGGATATTAGCGGCAGAGGTATTAAATGTTGTATCAAACCATGGCAGCACATTATTTTCTGTTTCTGTTAATTTACATGGCTCATACACACGAGGTTACATCAGTCAACGCTGTGCACCAGAAAATTATTTCTGTAGGAAAGAGAGAGTCTGAGGGGGGGAAAAAAAAAGTATAGAAACAAAATAAACACCTGTCTTTCCTCCCACAAAATACCTAAAAAAAATATTCCACATCGGAAATTCCTAAGCTTGTAGAAGTGAGCCCTTTTAGATGTGTGCATTCTTCTGTGGTCTTAATAAAGCCCTCAGACGAGACTGCCCCACAGAGTCATGTGAAAATACCTGACTATTCATATATAAGGTAAAAATGTACATTCCACTATCCTCTGTGGCTATTCTACACTTTTTTTTTTAGTTCTACTCATCTCCTTCGGTTAGAAGCAGAAAGGGACTTCAGCTTTTTTCTCCCATAGCAAGAAACTCATCACAGGTACAAACTGTGTCTGGGCAAAAACCAAGTTGTTCTTCTCCAGTTCATTTCACTTCTTCTAGTTTATAGTGATGGGATGTCTAGAATTACCTCCAACAATTACCTACAGACTCAGAAAATTCAGTATCGAATTAGCAAAAAAACCCTCCTAGTCCCAAGCAGAGTTCTACTCTCCTTTCTCCTAAATAACATTTTTAAAGTGCCATAAGGGAAAGGTCCAGATGAAATCAAGTGGTGGTTTCCATTTGCTTCTGAGAACCGTGACCTTTGGAAACATGAAGACAATTTTAGCATGGGGAGGGGAGTCTTGCTTGTGCTGCTGCCTGTCCAGACCAGAGAGCATCCTCCCTTTATTCCCTGCTTTGAGTTCAGCCCATTAAAACTAGAGGAAGAAAAGAAAGCGGTCCAGAATACTAAAGCAGAAGTGTGAGTTCCAGTAAAAGCCACAATAAAAGCTGATGTTTGAAAAACTGAGAATACACAAAATCACCATTTATTTGATTGTATAATACGTATTGGGAAATCAGGACTGAAGGAATGAAAGATCAAACACCTGGTATTGATAAGTTTCTCAGAAGCTTATACTAATTAAATGGTATTTTAGTCTACAAATGATATGGTTGAGAGCCAAGTCCACGCAAGAAATCTTACTTAGATTATTTCTCTACTTGGTACTGCATAACAGCCTAGAAGCGTGAGCTTTCTGTGTGCTGACTACCACTGACAGTTGGCAAAAGTATAACTGTTGGTATAAATTTAAACCAATTTAACTTAAAACAGGTGCAAAAGATTCTGTTTTTTGGGCTTATGCCAAACTCATTTAAGGTAATTTCAATCAATATGAATTGACTTATGTTAAATTTAATTAAACCAGTCCTAAAAAACCTCAAAAATTAAATTGAGAGTGCCCTGATGAGAAGTTGTACAAAATTAACTTAAATTAGGTTTAAAAATTACATATGGTAAATTGTGCAGCCATCTTTCATAGACAAGTGTCAGGAGGTAAAGAGGGAAGTCAGTAATGTAAAAGAGTTTGTGTTCCTAAATGCTGCCTAAATCAGAGCAATGGACTTGGAGCTAAATCTCCAGCTGCAGACCAGGATGGGAATGTAAAGCCGCCCTGGCAAGTCTCCTCTTCCACCAGTGGCCTCACTACAGAGCACAAGATCTTTCTTGGAAATTATCCTTACACTTTTTCTTCTCTTTTTTCTTTTCNGGAAATTTTCCTTCCCCTTTTTCTTTTCTTTTTTTTTTTTTTTTTTTTTTTTTTTTTTTAAATGAAAAAGAGTAGTTTCTCAAAATCTTAGTATTTTCAACCACATATTTACAAAAAATTCCATGTAGAGATGTGTTTTGATAAATTTCAGAATTCAAATTAATTTCCTTTTAAAAACTATTTTGACATGGTCTTTCGTTTTCTTAATTCATATTCTTGTGCTCCGTGTCAGCAGTAGTGCACTGCAATTAGTGATACAATAAACTACAGCATAACGGTTGAAATATTTCACTTTTAAATCATCAAAGACACCTGTGCCACACAGCATTGATTAAAGCATGTTACTTTTGTGGACTGAAACATATCCTGTTTAGTTTACGATGGAGCATTCTGACATTTTGACAATCAATAATAAGTAACTTTAAAAGTAAAACAAAGCATTTCAATTGTGCTGCTCAATATTATGTCAAATAAAGAGGAGCAGTGAAAAGTATGACCTTCTCTAACATCACAGCCTGTCTTTTAGCACAGGTTCATAATAACAACCCAATGAATGTCCATGAGTCATCTGCGTTTCCTTGAAAACACCATTTTCCAGGAAAAAAGCATTCTGCTGGAAAATTCCTGACTAGCTCTTCTCTCTCATTTCTTTCATTATATGCACTCAACATCTCTAAGTGTCCCCACAACCCGCCAGTGCTCTGCAAACCAGACACCTGACTTGGTTCCTAATAATAAATAAAAGCCCCAATGAGCTAGGAGAAAAAGTTATCTGTATCTTCCATTAAAATAAATGGAAAAATTTCTAATTTTTTCCCCTCAGGAAATATATATAATTTCTTTATCATCTGTTACATTAAACTTCTGATTACTTCTCATGTCCTCAGAATACCCAGCACAGCACAAATTTTGATGTGCTGTTATATAAAAAAAATATCCCTGTTAACGGTGGGAGTTTTTCAGCTACTTGGCAATTCCTAATTTCACAGAGCCCTCTTGGGCTTGCTATCAAGTGGGATCATCCCACTGGGTGGCACCCACCTGTGGGTGCTCACACATCCTGGCTCCAGAAACCCGATGGAGACCACAGAAGGTCCAGCCTTGCTTTTCTACTCACTTTAACAATTGCCTTGGAGAGTAAAAACTACAAAAAGAAATAAAATTTGAATACTCCATGGCAGAGAAAGGGAGAGAAACAAGGTTCAGGTGAGAACCTTGGTAGCTAAAGAGATGCCCAGAGCCAGGCACCAGGGAAAAACAGAGGCACAGGAAAAGAGCCAAATAACGGAGTTGGGCCATTGGGCAGGAACAACCGAGATCCACCTTCAGCAGAAGAAGAGGTGATAGGGAAAGGTGGGAGAAAACGGCAGCAGATGAGAGGAGGAGGAGGAGGCGGCGGCAAAGAGCAGAAATGCAATTAACGGTTTTCAAGGTGGTTTAAATGGTTATGAATTAAGAACTGTTAAAATTCACAGATAACAACAAACAAGCGTTTTCCACCTGGAGGTGCTAAGTGCTCGGAGAGGAACCACACGGCATTAAGTCCATCTGCAGATAACAAAACCCAGTAGCGCAAAGGGAAAACAAAAGGTGACCTGCAGGTCGGCTTCAGAGACAACAATCGTGTCCTAAGGGCAGCTACAGCTTCATCCACAGCCCAGTTATGGGTCATGTGTATTTTATTTTATTTTTTTCCTAAGCTTCTATAACTTCTGTAAGTAGAAAAATACTCTGGATAGAAACATGGGCATGGGCAAAAGCCACCCCATGTGAAAAGCCAGTCTATGAAGTGATGCACATCAGAGTCGTTGAGAATAGCAGCTTAAGAAACTGTATTTCCATAAAGGGTTAATCTTAAATGGTCTTCTAGACAAATGCAGTGACCTCACCCGTTTAAATTAACTGAAATTTATGGACGTGAGCACGGGAAGACATTTTTCAAAGATCTAAATTCACATTTTGTGCAATTTACTGGGAACAGAAGGTTCTCAAACCTTCAAGATGGCCATTAGCATTTCACAATATTTTAGCATTTAATATGTAGCCAGGTCATTTTTAAGTACCAAAAGAAGAACTCTTCAGACAGGATGTATTCTAAAGGTATGTGCTAGAAATGCTATAAATTCTTGTCATTACAGGTGATAAAAATGTTAGCTGATGTAATGATACTTGGAAAAAAAATGTGGACAACATTCAAATTCCAGCAGAAAAGTAGACTGACCTTTCATAATGAAAATGATTAACCACATATTAAAGAAAAAGAAAAAGAAAAAGAAAAAGAAAAAGAAAAAGAAAAAGAAAAAGAAAAAGAAAAAGAAAAAGAAAAAGAAAAAGAAAAAGAAAAAGAAAAAGAAAAAGAAAAAGAAAAAGAAAAAGAAAAAGATCAGTCAGGCTAAAGCCTGTAAAACTGAGGAAAAAGAGGCAACAACACGTACAGCACTGACTTCTCTGAGAGTAATGCTGAGTCAAAGGACTGTTGTGGGTTGCAGCTCTCTCCTTTTTTTCCCGCCTTCCTCAGTTACTCATTTTCTTGCTCTATTAAAGAATCCTATTGGTGAAAGCTTTAAGGTCAGACCTTGATGTGCACTAGAGCTGGTGTTCTACTCTGGGGTGGATAAAGAATTCTTTCATTTTCCCTTTTTATTTCTAGTTTTATTTTGACTTGATAGCTTGTTGCACTTTGACTTGCAACGGATATTTCCTATGTGAAGATGGCACATCCAAAAGTTAAAAGACTGTAAAAATCAAAGTTTCTACACAATGAACTTCACAGCCCGCCTGTCCATGCAGGGACCATCTTGCCCTAAGATGTAAAGAACAGATGCCTACAGAAAACCCTCTCTGGAAGAACTCTTCTAGGAATGCTTTATTCTAAAATTAATCAACCAGTGGCATCAGTGAGTACAGAGAGAAGAAAGAAAAAGCTGTGCATTGAACTACCAAACCTCTTGTGTGGAATGGCTAAATGGGAAAATCTGTACATCCCACTAAAACTAGAATGCTGCACAGATATGAAAAAATAAAAGCTTTTTGTAAGTGCTTCATAGTTTCATACTATTGCTCAAAAAAAGACTTAAAAAACAAAGAGTAACTGCTATGTGATAGAAGATTTTCAGATCCCACAGTGAAAACACTCCCTTCCTCCTAGTAAGACCTATTCCACACAAAATTATTTCAGTATTTCAGAAAAAGGAAAAAAAAAAAAAAGAAAAAGAAAAAAAAAGAGCATCATTACTCTATGCACCAACCTCTAAAACAATGACACTTAAACAGTGGCAGCCTGTAACTCAGTGCTTTACATAGCAAAGACATAGCTAGCTGATGTCTTTAAATGTTATTAAGTACAACAAGCTTTCTTTCATCTCTTCACAGGTTGAAGGTAATATCTAAACTATGCAAATGCCATTTTAAAAACTCATGTCAGATACTACATTGTATACTGGTGACACCTTTTACCTGCTGTGGATGTACAACGTGTTATTTGTGAGGGTTTTTTTTGTAAAGCATATGTAATGTTGGTACTTGCTTTCCTGAGAAAGTCTTTCAATCTTTTATTCTCTGTTGTGCCAGACATCCCTGCCTGCATTGATACTGGAAACAAAGGTCTTGCAATTACAAAAGTTATGAAAAATTACTGGAGAAAGGAATCGATGACATTTTCAGGAGAAAATACTTCATTGTCCTTTGCACTAGGGAAGTTTCCAAATGCAAGTATTGTTTAATTTAATCTCCTAGTATCATGAAACAAGGGAGTTATTACCACATATGCCCCAATGCGTTTAGTTTCCTTTCTATGCAAAAATTCTGCAGGTAATTTCTGTTCGAATGGCCAGTTCTTCATGTGGAAAGAAAGCTCAGACAATGTCTTATTGAATAAAACAGGCTTGTTTCATGATTCATTACACCTCTTTTTGTCACTACGTGTAAGTCAGCTCCGCTCAGTTCCATACCAAGGCCGAAAGCACAATGGAAGTGGTGCAGGGCCATAAAAATAATGCTGCGGATTCTCATGCATACAGCAAAATGCTCAATAAAAATAAGAACATTTTGCCAAAGGTACTAATAGTCTCTATTTTAGAACTGATTCTTCATTCTGCATAAGCTCATTTTTCTTTATACTTAAACAAAATGACAGATGTTCATAAAAATGATATTAAAGGGTTCCTTTTGGCACTTCTGTTCAGCGCTGTCATTTATTACTCTTTTGGTAATAGAGTATGCAATGTTATTCTTATGAAACCGGGATCATCAAAATTGCCAGGTGTCTGATGTGTGATCATTCCCTCTATATGCAAAGCAAAGTGTTTCCAAATGCATTAGTCTGGTGAATTCTATGCTTACGGCTCAATTCTTCAGAGTGTTGTGTACTTTGATTATATACACCTTAACTCTATGAGTATAATGTCAATAACGTTCAGCCTCCTGTAAGATAGAGCCCTTGAAGAAAAAGAAATTCTAATCATGATTCTTATAGCGAATAGGTTTGTGTTCTTGAGCAAATCTATAAACTCAGGTTCCAAACTATAAAATCCATACACGTTTTCAAGCTCTAAGAGACAGACTTTTCTCACAGAAATGCTAGGCTGCAGATAAAGTTTGCAGTAAAGTCAGTGGCAATAATACTCCCCTAAATATAAAGCGAGGCACTTAATTTAAGCTGCCTGGAATTGGTGCTGCTTGTGCCATCTTTCGAGCCTATGAGTGATTTACTATGTTCTTCTCCACTCCCCCCTCCAGTATCTCCCCTTCCTCCCTTAAAAAAAAAGAAAAAGAAAGAATTAAAAGAAATAAAAAAAGGTAAAAATCTCAAATCCATTTCACAGAGTGGACCTCTAGATAGATAGATCAGGTGGCAGTGTGAAAAATAGCAGCAAGCAGGATGGAAAAGTTGAGGAACATCTGGTAAAGGAGGCAGCTGATAGCTGAAACCCACTATAGATACACACCGCATATGCGCCGTACATATCCATGTAACACCTCCTTTCTGAAGCTAGCAAGGAAATTTTCACGGTTGGCAGAAGAATAGGACAATCTGACAGGAGCTTTATAGACGCTCAGTGGCAGCAAAAGAAAGGGGACTCTCAGGGGACTCCTTCCAGCCTCTGAAACACCATTTGCTCTACCAGGGAAACCCTCTTTGTGCTTCCCTGCATTTTCTGCCTTCTGCTCCACTCAATCTAGATACTTCCTCTCCTGTTTCTCTTCTTGTCACTGCCTCAGTCTTGTCACTGAAACAGTCTGCTTTCTTATTCATCATCTTGTTTCCCTTCCCCGGGTGCCCTCATTTCAAGTCACCCTGTGCAAGGAACACTGACGCTCCAGCAATGCTCAGGTCCTGACCTCCATCCACCACCTTCTCATCTCCATTTCAACTCCCCCTTCTCACCATAGATTCAGAGCATCTCTCTTCCCACTTCTCTTTTCTCTGGCCATCTCATATTCCCCGTCCCTAATGGCTCTGACTTAAAGAAAACAACAAGCAATAAATAAGTTTAAGCTAACACATCCTTTGACTATTCATGTGTGAAAGAGAATGCTATTTTAGTTGATTTGAGTCTTTAGCTTCATAAATATTTCAAGTGCTATTGTATGTTTACAGTATTTTTAGCTCAGCTAAGCTCTCCTTTATTATAGAAAAAAAAAGTTCCTAATTTCTTTAGTGTCACTATGAGGATCACATTTATTGACATATTTCTGGTTTTGGATAAGCTGTAATATTATCACCTTAGCCACAAGGCAGTTAAATGGAGACAGATTTACTGATCATTACTTTAGGAGGGATAAATCTGTTTACCTCCCGAATAGTAGAGGGATCCTGCCTCCAGTTAATTACTTCTGCTTCTTGTCTAAAAGTTTTTACCTCTTCGCTAAGAACGGATCAAGAATTCGTTAAAACTAAGGAGTTTGTGAGATGTATCATTAGCAAGGAGAAGTAGTGAGGGGGCTGGGGGTGGAGAGAGAAATCTCCTCAGGTGGATCAGAAAGAAACTCCAATAATTACAAAACTAGTTAGAAAATCCTAACCTTCCTACTTCTGTTCCTGCTGTCTCCATCCCTTCATTTATGCTATTTTAGAAATCAACTAATTAGGTGGTCACAATCTGAGTGAGAAAGCATAAAATGGAGGATAGAAAAAAAGTAGTGTAATAAAAAAATGATACTTAGTTTTTAGAAGATGATTGCTATTATAACAAGAATCAAAATCAACAAACTACTTAGGAGTAGCATGGCTTCTCCCTCCACCCTCCCCCAGTTAAACACAACAAAAAACTAGTTCATAAAAATAGAAAACATGCAAACCAGAAAAGAGAAAACCAGATTTCTAGTAAGTATCTACAGGACTTGTGTAAAAGATTAAATAAGAGGGACTTCAACAGGGATTATGAAACAGACATTGCTGAAGAGAAGCTACCTCTCCATTGTGCAGTGTTTCAAACCCTTGTGTATAAATATGTGGGTGAAGCTGTTTTTTCACACACAGAATTTTCAAGACAATATAAGCAAAACAACTTTTCTCCTCTGGATTCATATTTTGATAAGAGAGTCACTCCGATTTTCCATTTAATAGAGCCTGAGACAAAGGCTGCTGTGAGTTTGATCACAAATACAGCACAGAAGTTATAAAAGCAACCCTAAAATGCATTTGGCCATCAGAAGTATCAGAAAACCCTAATTATAGCCTATATAATCTATCTATACTGCACAAACAAACACATATCTTACAGTAACCCATAAGTATATCCTCCAAATAATGTTAACATTTTAAAAAAAAATCCAGATAAAGGCTGCAAATCTTCAGACTGTAGTTGCTTAAGCACACAAATATAGTTACTGGAGTACTTTGAAAACCTGAAGTGAAGAGAATGCAGAAGAGAAATGAGTGTTATGTATTGGGATGCCCTGAATTAATCTTCAAAAATTTACTTGTGAATTATATGAACAAGACTCTGCAATTATCCTCTAACACATTCAAGGTTATGACTGGACATGCTCTATGTTATTTTTTCAGTGCAAACCTTGTGCAGTCAGAGGCCTTGTAAATGAGCAGAACATTTGGATGGTTATAGAACACCTGAGCAGTAAGCACAAAGCAAAATCCAAAGCTGCACGACTCATCTTTGTGCTGAACTTTCACAACCAAGACAGGAAATACCTTTTTTTCTCTCTTGCTATTATTGTTTTATCTCAGGTGCAAGATGGAGATCCAGATTTGCATATAGCTAAATAGTGATTTTAATCTCAGGCCAAATCTTTGTTTTTCACATAATTCACCTTCTGCCACTACTGGGAGATACGTTTATTCATTTAACAGGGATAAAATTAAGCAATTAAAAATGACTCCAACACTTCTTGCACTTTAATCTCCACATCATCCATCATCCCTCTTGTTCATGTAATGACAAAGTATGTTCTTCCTTCATTGTTTACATATTCTTCTTGTTACTGCTTTTAATCTAGCTCTTTATAATATAGCTCTTTTTCACTCCATGCTGGGTCATCTTGCGTAACCAAACCCTGGTTTTGGCAACAAACAAGAGATTTCTTATAAGCTTATCAAAGGTAGTTGTTACAGGGTTGCCCTTGCTTCTGTTTTATGAGCATTAATTATCAGTATGAGGTAAGAGAAGTACAGCAGAGTTCCCTTGCTTTGGGAGGTCTATCCCCCGATAAAAACAAAGTCACTTCAAGCTTGAAGGGCAAATTTAGCACTTAACAGTCATGAGTAAATATTACAAATTGTTCCCCACTTTACAGCCCATCTCCCTGATGAGTTTATTACAGTGTAAAAGTCAAAAATCTGAGGTTAAAATAAAACCTTTCCCCCTTTGGGAGTAAACAGGTTAACACCAAAATAACCTATTGGATTTTTGTCATTCTATATGAAAACGCTTCTTTTCCACAATTTTATACTCCTCCAGTTCTATTACTAGTCACAAGGTAGATTTTGGTGTCAATCTACCGGCTTTACAAGCTGATTGATGCCAAACTCTGTGCCAACTGCTACTCAGGGAGTTACAGATTACTCCTTCTCAGAAGCGAAGCATGAATTGAAGGACTGAGGAACTGTTGACACAGCAGAGGGGCAGAAGTGCCCCCAGCTTTCCAAAGCAGCACATACAGCAGGAAGAACACAAGATGATGTTCAGAGTGAGGAACAAGGAGAGGTGTGGAAATCTCTCAGGTACACCATGGGTATGGTAGAGGTTAGGCTGGGGCGCTCCAAGTCTTTCTGTGACTGAATTCATGCCTCTTCACATCAAAATTATTTATTTCATGCTGACTAGGTATGCTCAAGATACAGTCAACTTGTATTTTGCTGATATTTTAGAATCAGCCTACCACTGCCAAAACCCACCATTAAAATATGCCACTCAGCAGCACGTCTACCTGTCTTTAAATACCTCCAGGGGTGGTTACTCCACCACTTCCCTGAGCAGTCTGGTCCAATGTTTGATAACCCTTTCGGTGAACAGGTTTTTTCCTAATATCCATCCTAAACCTCCCCTGGTGCAACTTGAGGCCTTTTCCTCTTGTCCCATCGCTTCTTACTTGAAATCTTAACTGGTGCCAAAGATAAAGTTGCAGTAAGTATCTAAAACTCAGATAGATCAAACCTGCAGTAGATAAACTACATTTGATAAGTTTAAATTTGATAAAATGCCTCACATTAGATTAGGCTGATAAATAGATGTAGGAGTTAGAGAGAGAAGATAGCCTTGTAGATACAGAGAAAGAACAAGTTTTAATATTCCTACAGCGCAACTCGTTAATCAATTTATTAAACAATTAGAATAATTCAGATTCTTTGTATGTATGTTTGAACTTCAAAGAAAGCTTTACCTCCCAGCAATTATCATACTTCAGATGCTTTTGGGAGCTGTTTGGTTCTTCCTCCTTATTTCTGAGGGGTGAAGGAGGATGTAGCAATTAAGTACCTTGCAAACACACGATCATCTCCGGTCATCTATCACCCGTGTAGTGCCTCTCCTGTGCTACTGTTATCGTAAATCAGCAGACACATGAGTCTGTCATCCATCTCTGTAACACATCTCTATAGCAAGATGCCTGTGGGAGATGTACGTAAAGCAGACTTTCTGTCTGAGGGCATTTTTTTTACTGATGAGCTAACGCTGATTCCTAGACACGATGGCCCTCAGGATGAACAAAACCAGGAGAGAATAGAGTTCGGCAGTGGTTACTGGTTTGAGAAAACTCATAATGATTTATTGTCGTGCAATTATTCTACCATCCGATGACCCCTTCCCCACCCAGGAAAGGGGAATCAGGGAATGCAAAAAACCATGAGGGTTGAAATGTAAATAGATTTAATAGAATGAGATTAAATAACTAACAATAACACTAAAGAACCAGTATTAATCCTGACACTGATATAAGATTTACAAGAATTATACTCAGCCAGTCCTATCAGGGGGAAGCTGTGCCCTCCCAGCAGGGACAGCAAATGGCGGACACTGCAAAGTGCAACGGCTTCGGCGGGAAAGGAAGGCCTCAGGGATCCGGCACTGGGGCAAGGAGAGCCCCCTACGCAACAAACTTTTATAATTTATGTTGAATGTGACATTCACAGTGTGAAATAACCCCGTTGGCCAGCTTGGGTCAAACACCCAGACCTTGCTCCTCCTCATCCCTGGACCTGGCAAAGGCTCGAAAACACAGAGACCTTTAATCTCACAGAACCTGGCTGGCCGTAAAGTAAATGTTTTCATGAATTCAGACACTAGAGTCTAAAAGTGCAATTCTCCCAGCATCAGAAGAAAATTTAGTCCTGGGCCTCTCAACCCAGGACAGTTAGACTCTGCAGAAAGTCCGCAGCCCACAGCATCCGCACATAAATAACAGACCCTAATAGTTGACGACAAACTGTGTCTGTTTGGAAATTTCAGAGCAAACTGCATCCCAGAACAGGGCTCTGACACGCACTCATTGCACTCGGGACTAGAGGACAAAAATCTGGTGACCTTGGGCATGGGAGAAGGTCACTCAGCCTGCAGCTTGAAGTCTGAAGCATTTTCATTCTCCTGCACGTTATGAGCAACCCTCGCTGGTATGTTAACCTTCCTTCTTTTATTTTTCCAAGCTACGTAGCACATTAGTAGAGGAAAGCTAATGCATTCGGCATCAAAGAGCTTCCATGCTGGCTGATGGGATGGCCTGCTGCCAAGCCTTTAATCCACCATGTGACTGACAGGACTCCGGTCCCCAGGAGAAAGTGGATTTTTAACACAGTTTTCTGTTTCTCTGAACTTATCAGCAGTTTCATTCAGATCATTCAGATCAAATGCCTTCAAGGTAAGTGATTATTTAAGGAATTATTTTCAACGAGAGCCTTTGGTCCCAGCATTCATTCTGATAGTAGTTGGAAGGAAAAAAAAAACAAAACAACATACTTCAGTTCTCTGATGTTGAGCTTTTTTGTACCAACTGCTGCCAGATGAGGTTTATGCTACACACACACACACAAATAGTTTGGGCTTTTTATGTATT